>PVJO010009198.1:0-70808 GCA_004026905.1 Hystrix cristata
TTTTTTTTTTTTACTTGATTTGTCAAAGTCTGACCTTAATCAATATTCTGCCTTTCTCTCAGAGGTTGTAGAGACAAGATATTGGAATCCAGGCAGGGTCACTCCCTGTAGGTCACTGCACCTTTGTGCTTAACGACAGCCCAGCGACTCTCCTGAAGGGATGACTAAGTGGGCCCCAGTTCTTTACCTGGACAGCTTCATTTGTTTTACTCAGTTAGCAAGATTAGCAGCATCTTGTGACTAATGATCAATGACTTCTAAACCATGTCAATACCTTTTCAGAGTTAAAGCATAATGAAAACTTAATGAAGGCTTCCTGCTACATTAACTTTCTATGAGAAATATACCTAAGAAATGCACGTTCAGCAGTCGAGTGACTCCATCTGAGTTTTATAGGTATTTCTGACTTACTTAACACTTTAGTTTTGCAAACACTGAGTATCTATTTTGTTAAAATCCCTGTATTGAGCAGTTCTGTGGGATACAAAACTGATATCTGGAGTCAAGATTTTCCTCGAGGACCCTCTAGACTAGATGTTAATTTTCTTGTATTTAATCCTGAACAGAGTTGGAAATCAAGTTCTGAGGGTAACCTAAACTACTGATTGTCAGAAGAGGCAGACATCGCATAGTTCTATCAGACTGAATGTCATCAGTGCTGTTACCGAAGTCTACCTCTTGGGAGCGCAGTGTGAGGTTAATTTTGCATGTGAACATGACTATCATCTTATAAAGCTTCTACTGCAGAGAAAACACTGCTCCAGGGGCTAGAGCTGGAGTGTGGGAGTGAAGCAAATATGAAAGAGGTCTTACTTTAGAGGAGACAGACAGATGTGCTCCATTAAAATACAAAGCACCTGCTGAAGGTTCAGTAAGAGTGTCCCAGACGACATTATGGATTTTGGAAGAGAATCCATTTATCCTATTTAGGGCCCTGCAAAGACATCATGAAGCAGCTAGCATGTAAACTGGGTTTGAAGTTGAGATGAGATTTTTAAAGGTAAAAGCAAGGGATGTACTGTATCAATCTTAATCCCGACACCTTAAAATGTTTTTATATGAGCAAAATCTGGTTAATATACACAAATATCAAAAAGTGCTGGGAGGCGAACAGCACATGGGGTTTGGGTGTTGGGGTCCCTTCTCTTACTTGAAGGGAGCTTATGCAGCACGGTTCCGCTTTTGTGCTTGTGATTTGCTTGGTTGGCGTAAGCTCGTGGACCCCTCTCCAGTCCCAGTTCGGTGATGGGGGTCAAGGCCCAGGCAAAGTGCTCTGTTTTTCATACCAGGAGCCTACAGAGCATCCGTCAGTGTAGAGCAGGTATTCGATAGCTGTGCTGACGACAGTCACAGTAGAAGAGTGTATATGAAGGAGTCAAATGAACAATTAGAAACTCCAGGGACCCTTGGTCCTCAGTCCTGCACCATGACGGTGTCCTATTCATAACAGAGGCCATGACCTTAGTCAGCTGGGGCCCTATGTGCATTACATGGTAAGACATAACTCTTTCTTTCCTCCTTATGAGGGTACAGTACAGAAGAAGGCAACAGAGTAAGAGGGATGGCCACAAAATAACTCTGTCTCTCCATATATGTGATACATAATAACATAATGTTACATGTACTTTGTGGATGTTAAGTATTCCTATAAAATTATTAGTAATATATTACTTACAAACTACTTCACAACTTCTAAGACATTTTATATTTCAAAAATTGGTTGACACAGTTGGAAAGCGTCTAAACCAGCTGCTTGTCCGGTCTTGCCTTTGGGTATGCTTGAAGACTAGTATAGGTATTTTGCTTTTTTTTTTTTTTTAAATCAAGTCCAAGTGAATTCATCTGTGAATAATTCACTTATCTCCAATCTTTTTGAGCAAGTTTCATTTCTAGCAGGTGAAAAATTATGCATTTAAAAGTTTGAAACCAGTTCAGTATGTTTATTTTCATTAACTGAAAAATTAAAATTTAAAGACTAAATGTTTAATATGCAATATTAGAAAGCCTAGCAAGTATGTAATTTTGTATTTAAATAGTAGGATATTTATTCGATCCAGGAATAAATGCTTGTCAAAGCTACGGCTCATATATAAACAAAAGGTAGCAGTAAAAACATGTTCTAGGCAGGACATGTTTATGATAAGCTGACAAAAAGTGTACAAATAGGGAAAAATGACCACTCGTTCACGCGAGCATAATGATGCAGAACTAAGATCTCACGCACACTGTCAGACTGGGACGCTGGCAGTTTCTCGACTTCAGGTAGACTAGCATTAGCTGTTCAAGTCCTATCTCCTGGGACGATTCTTCCCTCCTTCAGTCAAAACGGTAAAGCTGTTATTGTTCCACAAGTTTCCCTTCTTCTAAAACTAACGTTAATTTGGTGGACATTTTTCCCCTCTGAATGTAGGTAATGCATAGCTATTTTGTCTATAAAATCCATCTGTTACATGTGTTGTGGCACATGAGATACATTGAACTGATGTTTACTGCAAAGCAAAATGATTTACATTGTCTAACAAGCATTCACGATGTACAGCCACGTTGTTCATAATGGCTCCTTGGAGTAACAGAATCTTGGGGCGCATGAGTCTATTTATAGGAGCTACTAAAACACTGCATCTCCCTAGCCATGGAATCTAATTCAGCTGCAGTCAGGATGAAAAATCAAGCCTCAGTGAGCACTTCTACAGCTAAGTCTGCTAATGGCTAACTGAAAGTCTGCAGGGGGTGAGAAGGCTTAAACATGACACAGATTTTAGACAAAGGCATGCTTCCAAATTCTGAATGTTCATTTATATTTCTGCAAGCTGCATTGCTGAATTGGCCAAAAGAGGCATATGGAGGTTCAACTACTCTCTAAGCTGCACATTTTTAACTTGTATGTGGAAACACATTTTAAAATTTGTTACATCAGCCTGGATCGTACGCCAGGCCTCAGTACTCTTCTCTAGCACGCCCTTGTGTTGTTGTGAAGTGCTGGTGTAAAAGGTCAGATTGACAGACCTCCCAGACATACTAAAGAAAAAAGTAATACAAACAAACAAATCAGTCTTAATGCCTTCGGGGAGCGACGCCCCTGACCCAACACCTTTCACCAAGCCCCAGTTCCTACACGTTCTACTACCCCAACACCACCAACTGCACACCAAGCTTCCCGCACATGGATCTTTGAAGGACACAGTGAAAGCTCCAGATCCTAGCATCGACCACTCCTCTTCCAAAGAGCCTTTGAAGGTTTCTAACTGCACGCAAATGAGAATATGCCTCCTGCAGCCTGGCGCTAAAAATCACTCATGATCTATCTACTCCTTCCTACTTTGTGGTCCCTTAATCGCTTTGCCTTTCCCAAAGGGCCCTGTGCTTGCCTTCCAACTCCTTCTAAATTTCCCAAATTCTGCCCTTTACTTTTACTGTCTTTGTGGCCAGAATGCTGTGTCTGTCTCCAGTTTGTGTTGTTTGACAGATGTTCAAGGAAAAGCTTGATCCAGCCGATGTTCTTCGGGAGTCTTGGCTGTGACTTCCTTCGTGCCCCTCTCTTTCTGGTCAGAAGTCAAATTTTGTCTCTGTATATAAGGACACATTCCAAAGATGTTATGCGCCAGAGGCATGAATAAGGGTCCTGCCTTATTCATCTCCAGAGCCTCCTGTGTTAGTACCATGTTCTGTACCTAGAATACACTCAGTAAACTTGGGGATGTAATTGGATGGTCGCTGCCAAATCCTGGGTTAATTTACTACTCATGTGACCCAAGAGACACTAATGCTTTTCAGTTACTTACAAGGGCTATACTTTAAACTTGCAAAATGAATTATTTTAATCTAAAACAAATGCCATATTTCTGACATTGGCACAACTAAAATAAGCATAGACGGAAAACATTCAGGTTCCCTAGAAATCACATTTATGAGCATATGACTGAAATTAGTCTAAAAAGGCAGCCATTTTATTCTATTTAGCTAAAAAAGGGTGGAAAAAGAGAGTATTTATTACATCATGGCTTAAAGGTTTAAATGCTTTAATATTTGCTAGAAAAGATGAAAAAATAATGTTGAAAATTTAAGCAACTTCTCTGCTGTGCACAAATTAGTTTGTTCATTGCGCTCCTATTCCACTTTTGAAAATAACCTGAAACAAACTGCATTTGGGAAAATGTGGCCAATACTTTTGAGAACAGATATTCTTCCGAAACATGGTATTCTTGCTTGTACAACTTGCACCTAAGTTAAACTTTCATATCAGAATCAGCATATTCAATAGCATGCTGTTTGTATCATATTCAAATTAGTCAATTCTCATACTTCTTGGAGGGTTTACCTTTTGCGTGGCAGTGGGCTTGATGCCATGAGATCAATAAAGAATTAAAAGAGAAAACAATGCCCTTCCATGTTAACGATTAGACATGGATCCAAGAAAGACCGAGAGACAATATGAGGTATAATCAGATGCCAAAGCATTTAGCACAGATAAAGGCTCATGTGAATTCAAAGGAAACCGCCCTCCACCCCCAGGTGGCCTCTGTGGTGTGGCACTCCTCTTTGCCCACGGTGTGAGGGTAGAAATCTAGGCATAGTATTTGTTTCTGCTTTCTCTTTTGACTTTTCCATCCAATCAGCATTAAGATGTAATAATTCTTCTTTTTTTAAAATTTCTCTCACCCTCCCATTTTACCTTGGCTCTCATGGTCACACTGTATTTCAGAATCCCCTCAATTCTGTAATAAGTTCTTATTATTCTCTCATATTTCTTGGTACTGCTCCTTGGGTACACTACTTAGCCTTCTCACCTGACCTGGTAACTGCTAAATGTCTGGTTAATTCGCTTTGAACACCAGTCCGGATGTCTTAAAGGCCTTCCACAACAGGCTTTTAAAATTCACTTACATTCACTCAATCCTCACATTATATGCCAGGCAGTAATCTAGGCACTGGTATATTATTTTCACTGAAAGATTTATTAATACGGGAAGAACTTCAAAAGAGGGTTACTGACTGCATAATTTGGGGTAACTCTCATACCTCAGGTGGTTTTCTTCTTTACCAAATGGGAAAACACTCTTGCCCCACTTAGATCACAGAATATCTAACTAACTTAAACATGAGGTAGTGCACTGAAAACCTTTTGAAATCTCTAAATCGATAAAGAACCATTAACATCTATACAGAATTTTTAGTTACTCTGGAAAGAAATCCAGTCAACTAACATGAGGGAGAGAGATGTGGTGAAATGTAACAGGCTCCCAGTACCAGTGTTTTTTGAGCTGGGTGCACATGGTATGATTAGTCTACTGGGCTTTATCCTGCAGACAGTGAGGTATATGTCGCTAAAGACTTCTGAGCAAAGGAGGGTGAAAGATGGCTTGAAACATAGGAACAGAAGCAAAGAGATAGGTCAAGAGTCGCAAGAAAATATGTGTTCAATAAACCCAGAAGATGGGTGTAAGGAGAGGAGGAGCGAAGGTTAGAGGAACAGTGCACGAGGGGACTCTAGATTTCCAGAAGTCGTGTGGAGTTGTGTGTGTGTATGTGGGGTTAGTGACAAGTGAGGGACTCAGATGACTAGATGATTCCCTGGTTAGGACTTGCAGGGAGTGAATAGCTTGTGCTACTCTCACTAGGGAAGAAAGCAAATTTCTATTCAAAGGAGGTGGCTTTGAGACTGAATGAAAACTCTGAAATGTACTTATGTTGGAGCAAGTACTGAGTATGTATGAAATAATACCGGTATTACTGGAACCAAAATGTGCTAAGTGCTTTGAAGAAACAACACTTCTTCAAAGGATTTCTCAGATTAATGTGCATGATTAATGGGACAGAATCTTAAGATTGGGGAGGCACAGTACAAACTGCTATTCCAATTATACTTCTGAAATTTATTTTTGCTGCTACAGTTGAAAGGGGAACTGATTTTTCAGAATATTCTAAAAGAGATTCTAAAAAGAGATTTTTCTGAGGTCTGAAAGTACATTTGTTTTGTATTTGGATTAAATGTGCTCATTCTTTATTCCTACTGCTAGACTATGACTCAGATTTCAGGTTTTCATGACCTGTAAGTTGTAAAATAAGACTGTCATTTCCGTGATATATTAATGCCAGCATTATTTACTTAACACTGTTATCTATGGAGGTTGTTTTAGTATCCTAGTTTCTTTCTTTCTATCTTTTTTTTTTTTTTTTGGTGCTGGGGATCGAACTCAGGGCCTTGTGCTTGCAAGGCAGGCGCTCTAACTACTGAGCTAAATCCCCACCCTAGTATCCTAGTTTCTATGCTTCCTTCATGAAGACTATTTTTTATACTTGCTTTCTGAATTTATATTTTATTTCAGTCCTCAAAGAAACATTACATGTTTAGGCATAATACATTCTTCTTCAAAAAGAATTTCCAGAGATGTTTTAAATCCTGGGAGAGAATAAGAGTTGAACCACAGACTTTCAGGTTTTAAGACAAAAAATCAACAGCATTGGATGGATACTTTGAGAATTTCTAGACCTACTTTGTCCAATACAATGGCCACTAGCAATGTGAAGCTAAGAAATTTAAGTTAGCTAAAATTTAAAAAACGGGAAGTTTAGTTCCTCAGCTATACTGGCCACATTTCAACTGTTTAATAGCTTATATGTAGCCAGTGGCTACTGTACTTGGTGACACAGATATAGAATATTCCCATTATCACAGAAATTTCTTTCACTGCTTGCTGAGACCATTTTTTACATAAATGAAAGGACCTGCCTCCAGTCTGATTAGTTCCATTTGCCCCACAGTTAGTCCAAGTATTTGCATAGCATATTGTCATTAATATTGTAGAAAATGTGGATCAGCTAGGCCACAGTCAGTTTGACAGCTGGTCACAGACAGATCCTACAGTCAAAGTCCCAGAATAGTTCCGTCGTCCCCGTTACCAAGGGCAATACAGAAGAATGTTTCTTACTTTCCTGGGTCCCTCCAAATACCGTATTATCAATAGCACCCAAATTACCCCATATATTCCTGGGAAGTCAGGGGAATTAGTCCTAAAATAATTAATTTCATATTATCAAGTTAAATTTATTTAATTTTAAATTTTGTAAAATGTAAAATCTATCTATCTATATTTCTTTCAATAAAATGACTCTACCATATCTCCAAAGAGGCATGTCTTGGTGCACATTGTTTTTTCTGACTCACACACGGGACCCTCAGGAGAAATGAGGGCTAAGAGGCCAAAGCCCGGTGACTGCCAGTGGGCAGGTTTTATTTTTTTCTCCAAACGCATTAAATAATGTAATTAAACAAATGTTTTGTGAACACTGCAGAAATATCTCACTGTTCTGCAATTTGTTGAACACAAAGATAACATTGAATAGATCCAAGAAAAACCTAGGAAGATTGGGCCTTCCAAAATCATTATAGCTTTGGCTTCAATTTACAATAATGGTCAATTTAATTATCAGCTATCAAAGAATATAAAATGAGCCATTATGACAGCTCATCAGAAGGAAAAAAAAACTAATATGGAAAGCATCTGTAATTGATTTTAGTACTGCGAATTCACTGAAATAACCCCTGACTATAAACAATGTTACAGCTATTAAATTCATCTTATAAAGATCAAACATTTCAGGAGATTGAATTTTAAAGCAGGTTGACTAATGTGCCCTTATAAATTGGAGACTCTGTTTAGTAAACCAAGCTAATTAAAGCGCTTAATAAATGGGAAAGCCCACTACTCCGAATCTCTTGTTGGTGCTAGAGAATTCTCATTTGCTCTTCCAGAGAACTAATCAATGGAGGGACGCATCTTTCTTCTCTTTGTTCTTTCCCATCAATTTTAATAGGTACAGAACATCAGTCACAGAAAATGTAATGGGACAAGAAGATGGATGAGTGCATTTGAAGCCACTTGTCACAGGACAGAAAACATCCTGATGAGGTGACCGTGGCCGCTCAGAGTTCAACAATACAGCCTGGACGGTGTTTAGTAAGTGCAACTACATGGCTACACGGTGCGGTATTAGCACTCAGCAAAATCAATCTCCAGATACAATTCATCACATCTGTGCAGGGCAGACTTTCAAAGTCACATTCTCAAAACATGCTCCAGTGACACTCTGAATTCCAGAAAATGGTTTAAACTAACAACAAAGTGGACGAGGAGGAGAAGAACAATCTAACCTTAAAGAGGCTGCCCTTGTCTCGTATGTGATGAAAACCGGTCTGGAGGGAAATTTTTATTATGGCCTAGAAATTACGTCCATATATTATGAGGTAGATTGGTGTACGCACCAAATGCTGAGCACTGAGGTCCTGTCCTCAGAGCCGAGGCACATGGGCATTGGCTTCTGCTGCCTCCCAGCTCTGTCCTACTCTCAGAGCTCCACCCGGCTAGAGGCAGTCACACGGTTCACAGCTGTGTCCACTCCCAAAGAACCACCACGCCCACAGGTTAGACAGGGCAGAAGTGCAAAGGCTTGGCTGCTTTGCTGGCTCAGGACAACTAAAGGCCATGTTAGCCTCACAGCTCTGCGATCAGCTGAGGCTTCTGCCGAGACGGCACCCCAGCTCCACATTCTCTTCTGCCTAATGCTGCTTCCTTCACTCCCTGCCTAGTGGCGCTCTGAGTCTGTGCCCCAGCTCCTCATGGGCAAATGTAAGAGAGCCTGTTTCAGGACTGCTTAACCTAGACACTGTATATACCAAAGGGCTTTGCCGTTACAGGAAATTAAGATCATATACATGCTGATCTAAATGTGGGAACTATGGATTTTCAGGTCCACAGGTATTGAGTAATACTATTACTTTCTTAGGACTTAGACAAACACGTTTTTATTTAGTATTTTAAAAACTGAAAATGTATGACATTTAATAGTTGAAGTAAGGCGTCTGATACTAGTGGGTCTCCATATCCGTATGTAAACTAGTAACTAATTAAAGCATACTAACACATTCAAGGCCTGTAGCACCAATTTTTAGGACTCAGGGTTTCCCGTTTCAGAGATTCAAGGTGATAGGATCACTCACTGTTTCTTACTTATGACTACTGTGATATTATTAATAACAATATGCAGATGGTTCTCTGAGGGCCAGTTATCCATCTCTTTGCCTCTTATCCACCTTCTAAAAGCATGAATTTTTACAGGATATTAAAAAAATGAAACTACACCAATATGAAACATATCAACAGAAGATTCTACATCTCAAATTAATAAGTGTTTTCCCCCCTTTCAGAATTTTCTGTGATCTGTAAAACACAGATAATACTGGCCAGAAACCTGTGAATACTTCAAAGCCGCCAAAGTGAGCTTCAAAGTGAGGAGCCAGTTCTAAAGTCATTTTCTGGTTACTGTGGAAAATGAAAACCAGACATTTGTGGTGGGGAAGAAGAGGAAAGCACTCGGGAACAGTCATTAACACGCTGATCATATGTTCCTGGGTGCACTAAAGACACCAGTGGGGGACAGAGCGATCATGTCCATCGGTCACCAAGTATCAATTACTCAGGCAGAAAACAGTCATCCATCAAGAAGATTATTTTATGAATGTGATAATCTTAGAATCACAGGCTGTTCATATACACCATTTACTTTAGATACTTTTTAAATTATTTTTTAATCAGTTATGAAACCACAATTTCATCTTCCTAAAATCGAGGACCTAGTTACTTTGCTTTCAAGAGAACTGAATGACAACATAAAAGGTTAGCACAAAACAAAATATAAACTTACAGTTAACTTAATTTTGATAACTTTTTAATATAATTAGTACCCAAATCAACCTCATAAACCTGAAAACGAACAATCACAGATTCAAATGTATTTGTTCATAATCTACTGTACATAGGAGCATGAGGCAGATGAATCTGTAATATTTATACATTCATTGAGGACGTTGCTATTGAGTGGTGACATTCTGTATTAGAATGCAGAACTAGAAAAAACTAAATTGAGCCACTTAATTTTTGCCAAGTCAGGAATGGATATTTTCTAAATCTCTTTGGTCTAAATTTCATCTATAACGAAATCTGATTATACTGAATGGAAATATGAGGTGAATTCAGGTTGTTACACACACAGTGGTAGGAAGGCACTACAGGCGAAAGGGACTTTGTAGTGAAAAGTAACAAAGTCTCACACTGTTTCCAAATAGGAGATTGGAGCTCTGTTTGGCTAAAATTTGGGATGTCAAGAGAGTGTGAGAAAAGACAGCAGATTATGAAGGATGCTTTATGCCAGGCATGGATTTATGGAAAAGTCAGGGAAAGGCCTTCAAGCCCTCATGCTCTAATTTTTAATTTTACTGACTGCATTAAATATGGTATAATGTGAAAAAAAAAACTTTAAACATTTTTACTTAATGTTTACAAATTCTTTCATTTTCAGTACTGGGGACTGAACTCAAGGCCTTTCCACTGAGCTACAACCTCAGCTCATTTTATTTTGTTTTTTTCTGAGGGAGGCTCTTGCCAAGTTGCCCAACTTGTGATCCTCCTGCCTCAGTCTCACAAAGTGTGGGGATCACAGGCATGTACCACCAAGACTGCACCCTGTTTCAATTTACAGAATCTTGCAGGTTAAATAAATTTACCCTCAGGCAGAGGTGCAACATTTATATATAGTTCTTCAGGTGGCCATCATAAATAAGACAGTAAACTATCCTTCCTTCCATCCTCCCTCCCTCCTGCAGCAGATTCTCCCAGCATCTGGGTAAGATTCTCGACTGTCATGGCAAATATGTTTAGCATTTTGTTTAGCAGTTCAGAGATAATTTCCATGGGAATGGAGAATTAATCTTGGTTAAAAAAAGTTTTTAGATGCAAAAATTTAACATTTACCTTCTCTGAGTTTTCTATTCGAAGTTATCTGTGAGCCACTGAGTAAGATTCCTAAAAAGCTTAAGTGATACTGAGTATATAATAGGAGATAATTTTTATTTTATTCTTCATGGTTCAAACAATATCCTGGCTGTTAAAATACTAGGTAATAACTGAAAGAAATATGGCTTTGAACTACTGGAAAAATATATTCCTAGTAGATCAATAAATTGGGTTAGATTCTACATAGAGATTAAAGTTTTAAAACTAATTTTAATGTTTTTCTTAGGCCACTCTTTGCTTTATATGATCTTAATTGGGATGTTTGCACTTGGCAAAATTATCCTCATTTAATGTGAGAATAATTATGAAACCCAAAGGCACCATCTTTAGGAAAATTTAGGCAATTTCCAGTTAATTTTATAATCGTCATATTAAATTCCTTTCTTCCTGCCTAAAGAGGTGAATAGATAAAATAAATAGTTAAGCAATTTAGCCCAACTTTACTATTTCAATGATGTTCTAAATCACGTAAAATAAAAAGAAATATTTTTACACCAAATGGCTTATTCGATTGTACAGAATCAAAAATTGCAAAAGGAGAACATGACATTTATTAAATCAATAATCAATTTACTGAACTATACCCAGAGCATGGTTTTATTATATAGATTATATAATACTTTACCGTACAATATATTACTATATGATTACTAATGTATGTAATAAAACACATCCTAATTTAGATATGTTAATTTTTCTTTTATACTCAAGGAAATCATTATCACAATGACATCTCAGGGCACTTTGCTTCTCCCTCTCACAGAACCAGCACTGCTCCCTGCACTATGGAAACTTCTGTTACTGAAGCCTGGCAGACAGGAAACACCCTGAGGGCAGAGTCGCCACGTCACGCTCTTGTAGACCGGACTCATTTAGCATTTATTCACTTTCTTCTCTGGAAGTCTGTGTGAGTCCCGGGTAAGGGTTTAAGGAGGCAGAGGCTGAAGACATGGTTTTGTCTTTGGGAGATTAAGAGACTACTAAACACAAAAACAAAACAAAATGAAGAAGCCCACCAAAACGCACCCCCACAAAACCAAACCGAACAACCCCAACAGCCTTTAGAGTTTGATCATGGCAGAAATAAACATCATACTCCTTAGAAAGAGAGAACACAGGGCTTGCTCCATCCTGGGACAATCAGAAAGGTGTTCTAGGAAAAGTGAGACCGACCCACACTTCCAGGAGTGCTGCAAGCTAGCTGAAGAGCTGGGGCAAGTCCTGGAAAGAAAAAGCGGTGAGGGTTGTTGGCCAGCTCCGTAGCGAACACTGTGTCCTTTTCCATCGCGGCTACAGGTCTTTATCTCAAGTCCTGGTATTCTGGGTCCACACACACCCGGGTTACGAGGTCCTCATCTTAGCAAAGACGGCAGGGAGGGGGAGGGAGTGCAGGAGGGTTGAAGGAAGGGTAAAGAACGGGTTTTTGTTTTGAGAAAAGAAAAAGACCATTTTGTAGGTCAATTCTGATATCTGCGTCCCTACAATATTTTTATTGTTTCTGACACTGGGATATAATTTGTAATCAATATACATATTAAAATACTCAAAGTTATACTTGTCAACCCTGCCTTCCCCCAAAGCATGCTTAATATATTTATTCTTATAATGACGGCATATCTTAAAATAGATGCCAAAATCATGAAACCGGCAATACACTTTCTTAAAAGATGTTTTCAAAGAGATTCCAGTAGATAGTGGTGAAAATAACGCAGGAAGATTTCTTTAATGAATGCACTTGTCACTACGTTCCCACTCCTCTGCTTTGACTCAGCCTGTATGAAATATTTGGCCTGGTCAGATACTGTATGAGACGGTAGAGCTGCCCCCAGACCCGGCAGAACGGAACACAAACACAGAACATCTGTCTGTATCTCATGTGGTGAAGCACTACTGACTCACTGGTGGGAGCATCGGCAAGCATCTTATCACTCTCTTGTGGCTTCAGAGACGACCTCACAGAGGCCAGACCTTGAATTGGGTCATCAGTAATCCAGGTTTCGAGGCAGGCAGAGGTGGAGCAGAACTCTAGGCAAAGGGACTTTGTGTTGAACAGTAAGAGATGCAAAGACACACATTATTTCCAAACAGGAAATTCTAGTTGAGTTGGATAAAATTTAGGAGTTTAAGAGAGTGAGAGACAAGACAGCAGATTAGGAAGGCTGCTTTATGCCAGGCGTGGATTTGTGGAAAAGTGGGGCAAAGGTCTTGAAGCCCTCATTTGGACTGGCTCTCTGGATGACATAAGGACTTTAGCTGCTGAAATGCTAGGGAAGGAGGCAGAGGAGAAGACCTTTTTCCTCCCATCCTTCTACCACAAAAGAGCATTTTCTACAAACCTCTTCAAGGAGAAACTCAAATAGCATCTTTATTCTTTCCGTCCTTTCTCTCTTCCACTTCTTCGTTTAATCAGATATTCACTGAGTACTTACTACGTGTCAAGTGTTCAGGCTTTATGGATCACCTTGGTGGATACATACGGAGCACTCAAAGGGAAAGGGACATAATAAAATGAGCATGGATTTTAGCATGAGGCACACTGTGGTTTGAATTCCAGGCGTTCTTGCTAGAATCTGTAACTTGGTTACTTTCTGCCTCAGTTTTTTTAGTCTTCAGAATGGGGACAGTATTGCCTATCTCATAAAGTCACTGTTAGATTGGAATGAGACCATAACTACAATAGTTACCATACGGAGCACGCTTGCAATGTTATGTCCTTTATACATGTTATTCCATTTAATCTGCAACAGAATACTTCCAGGTAATATTAATCCATTAAACAGAGACTAGTGAAGTTAAGTAACTAAATCACAACGAGAGGAAATAAGTGGTATTTATTACTTGATTCAAAGACCTCTGTTCTTTCTTTAGCAAGGCTGTGCTCAGCAAATAAGGTTTATGCTCTCTGGTGATCAAGGTTGCCCCCAGATTCTCTTTGATCGCACCCTTAAGGTGTACAGAGCTCCATGGTGATGAGTGCACCAGTTCTACTCATTTTTGCAAAGAGACCAAGACTTTCAACTACCATCCTCATCTCATGTTCTATTTTAGATGATTCCTACAGCTCATCCTTCTATAACTTTGCTTGGATAATACATTCTGGACACCAAACACTTACCTTCAATTGAATGGGTATTGAGTAATTATGCTGAATTTAAAAATTTACCTTCCAAATAACAATTCCTATTGAACTGTTCCACAAAGTCCTCCCTACCCTGGCCATATAAGACTGCCCTTTCTCCATAATGCCCACTGTGGTAGGGCAATAAATTTCCAAACTTATCTTGCACCTGCTTCATGATACCATATTCCCTACCGCCTCTCAGTTTATGCATCTTTGGCAACTTGTGTTACTAACTACCAGAGTACCCAACGCAAAGCACACATGCACTGACCATTTATGGTTATTCAATTGAAAATATACTTTCCCAAACGTTCCCTACTTTAAGAAAATAACCTCTGCATTTTACAATGATTCAATTAGAAGAAAATATTATCACTGATTACAATAGTGATCTTTCTTCCATGCCTGTATTATTTTTAAAGCACAGTAAGTTTTTTAGATGTTCTCTTTGTTCATCTATCCTTAAAGAGTGCCATATTTTTATAATGGTACTGAGACAGACTCTTTAAGAGGCTTGAGAGTGAGAGGCCAGTTCAGAAAAAAAATTTTTTTTTCACTGAGATGAGAGCAAGTTTCCAAATAAATGTCCTACAGTATTTCTATGAAGTATCATAAAGCAGAACGGAGAGGGAAAGAGGAATGCTTTACAAGGACCCAAACAGCCATAAAGCAAGATTTACAGCTTATTTTGGAATGGTACAAATTAGCAATTAGAAGTTCTATGCGGAAACACAGGAGAATATGGGGCTGCTAGCTTTTAAGCTTTCTGTTGAAGAAAATAATGAGCTCTTCATCACACTCCTTTTAAAACTGGTATTCCACATTGGGAGAGACACAATTAAGAACGAAGAAATGAATACAGCTGGAGGGAGACAAAGACGGGACAGGTTACACCGACGGCTTCAGAAATGGTGTTTTCAGATATGAAAAACACAGCTGCACCCAAATTACCTAGAATTGACAGTATATAGCCAAAATGACTACCTAGCAGTACCTAAATCCACAGAAGTCACAGGAGATGACGTTGCTTAAGAATAATGTCTAAAATTCTTAGACACGATGAATAATGCCAGAAAAATGTCGAAAAAAGATTAAATGATTGAGCCAGGTCTTGTTCGGGGCATCCTGCTCACTTTAGCCATGAATTATAAATGCTTCAAAAGCACAGATCTGTCATAGAACCACAACCTGGGGGCCTCTTCTTGAGTGCCTATGATTTAATTCTGGTGACTTCTTAATCATTTAACAAGACTGACTGAATGCCTATTAAATGACTTGTAAAAATCCAGCATGGGAAAATTACCTTGTACAAAGTGAACATAATGGACAGCGATTGACTGTTGTGGGAGGATTTTTCACTAACAATTTATCATCATAGTTCATTACTTAATAACTTGCAAAGTTAAGAAACTACTGTTTGCTAAAGATATGTGCTTCGCTTGTTACTATCTAACATAATTGGAAGTGAATAACAAATGTGCATATGCTCAATGCAAAATCAGGTCACGCGTGTTAGAAATATTTTCAATAAAAATTGAAAGAGTTTTCTAAACAGATTATCCCAATTAACCAGAAAATTCAGGTGAGTTGAAGAGTCCAGTATCTTAGCATACTTATCAGCTAAATTGGGGCTGGGGATTTAGCTTAGTGGTTAGAGTACTTGCCTTGCAAGCACAAGGCCCTGAGTTCGATTCCCAGCACCAAAAAAAAAAAAAAAAAACTTATCAGCTAAATTTTCAACAACATGTCTTACTTACATGTAATATGGAACAGGAAAAATGTTTTTCTACATTATTTCATCTAAATAGTTATGCAATTAGAGATGGCCGACCTCTCAGAACAAGTTCAGTCAAGTAAATGATAAGAATTTTAAGAATGTATATACTTTTTGTTTTCAGTACTAAGGACCGAACCCAGGCCTTGCACATGCTATTCAAGAGCTCTCTTAATGAGCTACACACTCAGCCCCTTTTTATTTTGAGTCACAGTCTCACTAAGTTGCCCAAGCTGTCCCACACTGCCTCAGCCTCCCAAGTAGCTGGGATTACAGGTGTGCGCTGACACACTCCACTAGGTACACACATTTTAATGAAATACATAATATTCTGATCTTTCTACTAGGGAGAGGTCTTTATTAAACTTAAATTAATTTAAATCAATAAATATTGCCTTTATGAAGTCTTTTGCATATTCAAAACACTCTAACACTTAAATTTTTTCTTTTTCAAAAATCTTGGAGAACAGAGATTCTAGTGAAAGACACATGCTACATTTTTTTTAGTCACCACTATCTGAACATAGTGGCTCAACTCAAGAGATTACCTTACTTTTTAAAGGAAACATAAAACAACTCTCAATTTAAAATTCTCAATGTTAAATAATTTTACACTCAAAGGAAAAAAAAGCTAAGAAAAATTCTACTTCAATGTGAGCAGTAACTCCATATGGATACTCATATCTCAACTTCTGGAAAGTAGAGTCAACCATTGTATTGAATCCAGTAATTTCTGGATTATTTTTGCAAAGTTCGGTGCTGAAATGCTCTGAAATAATCACCATGTTGGGATCTGCAGGAAACTGACTCTGAGGGAGAGCACAGTGCCCAAGTCGTTTACTAAGAAGCACTGCTTTTGTGAAAGGCAGAGAAACGAAGCAGGACTGGATGGATTTGAGAAGCACCCAAGGACAGCCATGGGGAGGTACTGAGCTCCTGGTACCATTCAGAGTGCGTGAAGTTGGACTAAGAGGGCCACACCCGCCTGCATGTGCACCAACCCATCACTGGATGTGGGCCCCCGGGAAAGGGAAGGACCCAGGTAAGGGGGTCTGGGTGGCTAAACCAGCTCGCAAGGGATGACGGGTAGAGTCTTTTGGCCGCCACACCCTAGCAACAGATTCTTCCTGAAGAGGGATCTGGTAGCTTATCACATACTTCCAAATCCAAAGACACAGCAGTTACTGACTCGTGTCTCCTTCCACTGTGACTGACCCCACTGGCCACTGCCTTCCTTAAATCTCTCCTCTTGGCTTCTCTCACCACTTTCTGCTCAATCTCCTTCTCCATCTATAATAAGTTTAGTTTTCCTCATGTGTGCTCATAACCCTTCTCACTTTTAGGTCTTCCTCTCAGTTTTGATACCTGCCGGGGTGATCTCATCCTAGAGATGCACATATGCCCAGGTTTTGTCTTGAACATTCACTGTTCTACTGACAGACAGACAGACACTGGTTAGGGAATAAATGACATCAACAGCCTTCTTTCCAGAACTCGGTTCCCTTCTCTCATTTCTTCTCTCTGTAAACTTTATTCCATCTACTGAGTCTCACAAGCCAGAAGTAGAAAGAATTTACTTCTTCATGCGCTCACTTTTTCTTCCATGTATATTCTCTCTACATGAATACACCTTGTGTAACAACTTTGCGCCATCCTCAATTACTGGCAAACGCCCACCATATGCGAATCTATACTCTTTCTTAACAGAGTGTGTCTCTGTCCATCTCTCTCTCCAAGAAATAAATATACAAAACAGGAACAAGCCAAAATATCAACATGAGAGACTCTCTAAGGTTGGGTCTTGTCCATTCTCAGGGCAAGTCTGAGGAGCTTGCCTTCCACTCCAGGTTTTAATGACACTTACTGCTCACAGTCTCCACTGGACTTTTTTTACCCTTATATGTCTGAAAACTCTCTGTGTATGTGCCTCTGCTGCCACACTGTGTGCTTCTCCAAAGCAAGGACTGTTCCATCCTTGTGCTCATCATGACAAAGTCTTTATGGTCACTCGGAAAGACTTCAGGACTTGACACCCATCAAAAAGTCATGGCTTACAGAAAGTCTGCTCACTGAATTACAGTCTAGAGTTCAGGGTATCTGCTGAGAGATGAACAAAAGCAAGACACTGTAATGGATCTTCACTTGTTCTTCTGATTGTAAGGAATAGATTCCTCACTCAAGCAAATAAAATGGGGGTTTATTCCTGGCGCTGGAAAAATGAGGCCACTCTGAGAACCTACTACTTACATTTTAGACATATCTTTCTCTTGACCCGTCTGCTTTATTTATTTCTCAGATGTTTCCAATGGTTTGAGTAAGTCTGATCCTCATAGATGTGAGGGACCAGAGACCTCAGCTTTCCCAACTCCACCTGAAGCCTCCTCTCCCCACCCCACCCCCACTCCCTTTTCCCTCCCTGGATTCCCTTGTATACTAATCCCAATACTAGTGGCCAGTTTTCCAATATCAACTTCTGAGACTAGAAAACATCTCATTGAACCCTCAATTTATCAGATGTTAGGTTTGGGGTAGAGAGAAAGGCAGAGTGGTAAGGTCCTCTGCAAGAAACTAAGAATGGGCAGTTTAATTCTGAAGAGGCTATGGATGAGCAAGGCATCATGGTGGGTCTCGATGGCGGTCTACTGGCAGATGGCCTTAGAGGACAAACAAGCACCTGACCCGCCTTCCAAGTGTTTGCAATTCAGTCATTCACAAGGGACAGATAGACAGACAGGAAAAAGGGTGTTGAAAAAGTACAATCAAATGCTACAAGTCTCAAGGTGGGAAAGGCTAATTCATCATTACCTTAAATTTGGCATTACCAATAATTGCCAAAATTCCTCTGTCCAAGGAGATGCTTTAATAATTAGTAATGCAAAAATAAAAAAATGATGGTGCAGCTGGATATAGAGAGTCTTCCACAGACACAAAGACAAGGAACTGAGTTGCAAGGATATAAATTGAGAGGTTGATATAAAGAGGGAGAAAAGGTCTGGAAAGGTCTGGAGGGCTAATGAATTGCATCAAGAGAAGGACATGGAGAGAAAATCATGAGGGACCCTAGGGACAGTGCAGCAGGGCTTCAAATACTAGAATAAGAAATTTACACTTCATTTTATAGTAACAGAGAGCCATTAAGCACTTTCTAGAAAATCATTACAGTAGCAGCAATCAGGGTGGAACAGCCCACTGACAAATCTAAAAGGGAAAAGTTCTTAGCACGGTATCAGAGAGAGTTAATATAGGTGCTGTGAGCATGTGAAGGTAGAAATTGAAGCTAAAGAATGTGCAGAAGTAAAATAATCAAGAAGGCCACTGTGTGGATGGAGAAGACAGAAGCGGCCCTTTTCATTCAGCGTTTCTGAGCTTGGGTGAAAGCCAGCAGGGTGAGGCCTTCCATAGTGCTAATGCATGTGGGGAAAAGATGGTGTTTGAAGAAAGAGGTGGAGAGTTTATGAGTTGAGCTTCCAGAGACATAATCCATTTCTGAAGAATCTGGGATAATACCCAGAAAGGAAATTATATGAGATTCAAGAGATACTATGGAATAGAGGAGACTTGTCTAAAAATGATGGCAAGGATTATTTAACTGCTTACTGGTTTTGTGAGCCTTAAACAAGCTATGTTATGGGACTTAGTGCCCAGCGCAGGGCTAACCGCAGCCAATGTTGCCATTGTGGTTGTTACTCTTGATACAGGGTCTGTTCTACTTTACACTACTGACTCAAGGATGCAGGTGGTGGAGAGACCGCTGAGCTACGCCCAACCACTCAAATGAACAGATCGATTGTCCTGGGCAACAGCATCAACTTGGAGAAGATAGTCACAGCCATGACACTGCTTGGGGATCCTGCACGGTCCTTCTGCTGGCCTGTCTGACTCTGACACTGAAGGCAGACTAATTTCTTTCTCTAACTGAGCAAGTGATGAAGAACAGAATGATTACGCATTATTATGTTACAGGATTTAAATTAAATCCTGCAAACATTTTTGTGTTAATAGCCCGAACTTTTCAATATTTGCCCCTGAAAAAAAAATTGCCCCTGATTTTAACACATTATTGCACACTAATGAATGTCCCATTGATAAATTTTAATATTTAATCAACCAAAGCGTTTCATTTGATTTATGTGAAAAATCAGACTAAGAAATCATGAGATTTAGGTATCACTATATCACCTCACTCCCAAATCAATCTCTAGACAGGTCAGAAAGGCCTGTCGAGCTAGTGTAGCTCTTGTGGTCCACGTGGCTATTCAGTCAGATTCACATGAAACAAGCAATTCCATTCATGTCAACAGAAGGGCAGTGTTCAAATTACCCACTTATTAATTCTTAAGAGGTTAATAAACAGCCTACTTTGAATAAAATAAATCAATGCAGAAAACAGTTATGGCCCTGACACATATAAAAATTGATAGATACACAAAGATACACGAAAAGTGCTTGGTGTGAGGGTTACTGGATCTACCCAAACTCTAGATTATTGCATGTGTATTCATGCTGGACCCTGACTGGCCCAACTCCAGCTGAAATTAATTTTCCTGAGGTGACATCCCATCTCTTTTGCAAACTAAAAGTCTCAGCTCCTCTATAGGAGAAACAATATAAACTTGACCTCATTTCACACCTTAGCACATCATTCTGATTGTTTCCTTAGACTCCTCAGTGAGCATATTTGGGTTTGTTTACTGCAGTTATAAACCTGAAACTGTATTCTACTTGGCCTGTATTATCAGGTCACTAAACAGAGAAAGAAAATACACAAAAGTTCAGTATCATAATGACTGTATCATAAAGAAATAAACATTTCTCTTGGGTATGCATTTAGTATTCATTGCTAATTTTGCATTATCACATCCCTTGGTCTACTTTAATTTGCCTTAGCTCTTAAAAATAACAACCAAGGAAACAAACAAACAAAAAACCCCAGATGACTGGAGAGTTACAAGTTGATAAATAAATAGGACTTAGGCAATCAAATGCTACTATTTGTGTGAGCAGATTCATTCTTTAATATACCAGCTAGAAATACTCAGCCTTCCGATCATCAGCCCCTTTTGTAAACAGTATCTTCTCTTATGGGGGCAGCTGAGTGCCCTCCTGAACACCTGGTGAAAAACATGCTCACTTTCATGTGTGCTCTGAGCTGCCTTTCCTCCAAATAAAAATAGAAACTAGTTTGCAGCACCACACGGGGCTGCAGTGTATTATATGAGCCTATCACTACTTTCCTTTGATATCTTATCTATTCCATTAACTCAATAAAATAGAAGGCAAAGCTGGGAACAAACTGTAGGAGGGCTCCTTTTGGAAAACACATGCAAGACCTTTAAGCTGGGGGGTTTAACTTATCTAATAAAAGCCAGTTAAATGGAAGCTAATACTTCTTTTTTCGTACCCTTTATTAAAGATCATAAGTACTGCAACTCAGGAGTAGAGAAATGTATGGAGGAGTGTACAGCTTATCTATTTTCTCAAGATTTAGGAAGTGCTTGAAGGCAAAATTCATAGACTAGCATTTTAAAAATCCATAACAAAGGCTCCCGCTCCTTAGCAAACACAGTGTTTTTTTTTTTTTTCCTTCTTTTTTTTTTTTTTGAGTGCAGTAATCCTGCTGGATTTCTTAGCAAAATATAAACAGCTTAACCTAGGCATAATCAGGGAGGTGCCAGCTACCACTTCAGCTATATTATACTTTTATATCCTTTAGTAATTCAGAAGAAAAAAAATAGATTGCTGAATGCATTCTGCTGCACCTTGACTACCCAAAGAAAAACAATACTAGAACTCAAACTCCAACAAGCAAACTAAAGGAAAGTGTTCCACCTAGAGACTGTTTTCATGAATCAAAGTGGATGAGCGCTTATCTAGGAAATGAATATTATTTTAGCTCATCTTTGAAAGTTTGTAGTTAAAAAAATAAAAAAAGAATGAAGCCAAAGGTATTGCCCCGGTGTAATTAACAATGTTAATCTTCTTTTTCCTCTCTATGGTGATAAAGGAGTCATTTTTATATTTAATTAATGCAGAGGATCATTTTGGAAACTGGCTAATGAGCCGCTGATCACATTACCATGAAAATGTGCATTAACATTGCAACTGAGGAGGCTGTTTCATGTGTAGCAAATCCACTTTGTAATTAGCCCACTGTGAAATGAATCACGTCGGGGGAAGCAGAGGGAACCAGTGGGCAGTGGGTGCTTGGCTACTGCTGGGACAGACCACCAATATCCCAAACACTGTCTCTCACCAGCAATACAGTCTACAAACAAAAGTAGTCATGTGTCACATCTGGGGCAAACTGGAAGAAGGAAAAAATAAACTTTATTTAGCCAGACAAAACATTTGCATTTGAGTATTCACTCTCAGCGAGCCTGCTCAAATAAAAATGGGAAATTAACAGAATTCTATTACAGCTATGAAAGCTGAGTATATAGTTTTCTTATTTTTATTCCAAGAGCCCTAAGATACACATTAAAGAGACAGGTGAATGGACACACTTTTTCCTAGGTCACAGTATAGATACTTCAACAAGCTCTTGAAATTAATTGTTAGTGCTAAGGATAATAAAATTATAAAAAGGATCTGAGAACAAGTGGTAAGAGATCCCTTTATCTCTTTTTTAAGCCAAGACATGTCATATATTTTTTCCTTATATAATACAGAAATACCAGGTCTTCCTCTTAAACCAAAGCAAAAATTCCTAATTAATCAAATAATTTCCTCTTGCTAACAAGATTTGGCAAGAAACTTTTCCTGTCTATTCAAAATAACTGGGTTCACAGACCTATTAAATCCCAATATTTATGCAGACAATGATACAATTGGTTTCCAAACGTCAGCATTATTCCAAAATGTCCCTTAAAGGTAACTCCCAATATTCCACGGATCTCAGGGCTACCCCTCTTACTTGACTGACATCTTGGCAGCAGATACATAAAATGTTAAAAAGAATCCCACAGGAAGTCATCTGAAGGGGGAGTGGCAAGGAAACTGAAAACTGCCACCCAAATCCAAAATAAAGAGCCCCAAACCAGCAAGTCTGCCCTCAGTCCTGAAATGTACTGAAAGAAAAAATCATCCAGCTAGCTAGAATTCATTTCCCATCTTTCAGACAAACACAAAGCCTGGCTGTTCAGTTGCTGGTATTAGACCTGCACTCACCTGGGAAACTTCATAGAGCAGTTTGTAGTGTTCCTCTCTTTTCTGAAAAGTGCACAAATTGCAGCCCATTCTAAGAAGCAGAGAGAAAGAGCAAATCTTCTAATTTCCCCAGAACTGAAAGGCAAGTGAACTGCAAGGGAATCACCCTCCAGACTTGACTACTGTTTTTCATCAGTCACTTCAGTCCAGAAACACAGACAAACCGCTGTTAGCTGGAAGCACAAGCCAGGGTGGTGCGTAGTAGCATGCTCTTCTTCGCTTTCCTAAGTATCTCACACTCACGGATACACACACAGAGTTTCCAGTCAGTTCATGGCAACACTCCCCCTGTCTCTGCATCAGTGCACATGACTACACAGATTCCAGCTCATGAATATTAATAGTGCCTCATTGATTATTTATGACAGAACATGTTAGCAGGGAGGGGTGTCATAGCTGCTATTGATGACAGATGAATATTCACTAATTAAGAAGCAAATATAGTGTGGTTAAACAAAATTCACTTGTGTCAATACCATCTCTGTTTATTAAGGACAGAGGGATTGTGCACAGGGCATTTCCAAAATGAGTATACACTTAATTTCTCCATTGATATAAGCTTTTAATATGGGGATAGGAAATCCTGAAACAGAAATGTACTTAGTTCACATCTCCATGTTTTGCAACAATGAGAAGAAATATTTCCAGCCTTATTAAGTTATAGGGGAAAATGAACAGGAGCAATTATTTACACTTAAAAATAAACCCAGAAGCAAAAGAGAATGGGGGGGTGACATGAGAAAGGCACACAAGGTGAGGGGTACATTCAGTTTTAATTCTGATACTGAAAAAAATAACTGAATAGTTCATATGTAAAGTCTATTACTTACTGAAGAGGAAATAAGGCATGTTCTCTCAGCCTAAATAAAGAACACAGCAACTATAAGTAGATGATATTTGTACAGATAGTAAACATTTTTATTAGATAATAAGAGTATACCTATTGAATATAAATTTGCAACTGTAATGCATGTAGATCTATATTTAAAATTAAATAAACATAGTGCCTTTTCTCAGAAAATTTCGAATGCATATAGCATTTATGCTAATTTTATGAAAGTCATATATAATATTTCAGAAAGCTGACATGGGCACCATTTAAATTCTAATGTAATGCACAATGACTCCATTTGTGATTCTATATTTAGTGTTCGTAATGTGTAAAGGTGAACACAGACTTAGAAATTTAGATAGTAGGAGTAATGCATTTAATTCCACACCCTAGCAAATACTTTCACTGTATTGCAGGCTGGCAGTTTTTGTCCCTTAAAGACATAGTACAAACAGTCACAGCAGATAATAAAAGAAAATTCCTTTTGTTCCCACACTGACTTACCCACAACCTCTGCTAATTAAGAAGCATGCCCTTGTTCTAGCACATCTTTAAACTGGACAGGATAGCAGTTTGGCTTGAAAGCAAAAATAATTACTTGGAAACTGATGACTTTGGTTAGGAATTATATTGGACTGTGAAGAGTTTTAATTGCTCCACACTTACGTATAGCTACTTTTGGGGGTCCAATTTCCTAAAAGTGCTTTGTCAAATGTTTAGAACCGATAACAGGAAATGGTTTTAATGAGTACTAATTGTTAACAAATTGGCTTTGCAACTAGCAACACCTCAACACCAGCAAGTAGCAAGATGAGCAATCATCTGCTGCTTATCGGTCATTTCCCTTGGGATGTAATAATCTGATTTTCTGGGCCTAATTTCACCTAACGGCCTGGATGAAAGCCAAGCGGAGGGCCCTACAGGAAAGTGCCATCATAATTGGGAACGCTGCGTGTGAATGAAGTTCACCAGGACTTTCTGCAAATTATAAACTACTTGTAGGAGATATTAATTAATGCTTGATTCCTTCATGGAAACGATGTATTCAAGGAAGTATCTGAAATGACCTTTGTGACAATCAGTGGTGGCGCAAAACGGAACCCAACTCCCTGCCGGGCACGGTTGTGAAGGATGCATTTCGATGCTTGCTGAAGTTTTAATTCTCTCCAAGTCCCTGTATCACTTCCTGGGAAGTGTTACCGAGCAGAGTCCATGTCCAACCGATCGCTGATTGTTTCTCTGAAGGGTTCTCCAGGCCAAGTTGTGAACGAATGACTGGTTCTCAGATGTTCAGATTCTGTTCTCTCAAAGTCCGATCAGAGACTTAGCAGTCAGGCAAGGACGGCTCACTCATTTGTCAAGGAAAGGGTTTGCCTCCTCTACTCATAAAACTTCATGAGACAGGTTTCGAAAGTTAAGTAGAAAACAATGATTGGAGCTTTTTCTTATCACAGTGTTTTAAAGTTGGCCTTGCAGATGAAGCAAACAATCATAGTTTCAAAAATATTGGTCATCAAAATGTAAAGGATGAACACTCCAGGGAAGTGAGCAATTTCAAACCCAGGTTCTTTATTCAGCGGGTCCTCTTGGCTGCTCTCTTATTCACAATTAGCTGTCTGCTTGCTTCACCTAAGAAACCACATGTCAAATGCTGCCCTTGGCCCCTTACCCTGGAAAGGTTCCATCTTCTGAGCACCTTTAGTGGTGTTTTTTGGGGCTTCCTCGGTGATCTAAATTCACTCAAAATGTCAGAAAAATTTTCATGTTCATTCTTACTTTGTAGAAGAGGCAGAAGTTACACGGTGGCAGACCTGGGGAATACGGTGGAGGACTACAGACCATAATGTGTGTAGAAGGCTGACTGTGGACTTACTCACTTTTGAACGCTCCCTACTCATCCATGTCTGTTCTGTCTCTGTCTCTCTGTCTTTCTCTGTTTTCCCCCTTTCTCCATCTTCAAATAATTGTCTTCTTTTATTTAAAAAAAAAAAAGAAAGCTGATTTTTCCATCAGATGGCACTCAGTGGCAGCATCCAATGTTTTTGATGCTGCTGCTGCTTAAAGACACACACTCATGAAGAAGGACTCCAGAACTGCTTCACTAAGGGGCAAGAAGGCTGGGATAAGTGTGTTCACAGTGAGGGAGAGTATTTTGAGGAGGATTAATGGCAATGCATCTTTTACTTTCAGAAAAGTTTTTAAAAATGTAAACATTTACTGTATATTATGATCACATCACATAGATACATGAGGGGGAGAGAAGGGGAGAAAAAGAGGGAGGGAGATAAAGAGGAACGGAGAGACTGGAAGGGGGAGCCTATAAAATAAAAGAAATTTTCTGTCTTTAGTAATACCCAGCATTTGGCTGATACAATTCTAAGTAAAAGAAAATGACTGTCAAAAATGTCAAGTATTTATACTTCACTCTTTAGGGGAGAAGACAGGACTGTGGTGACGCAGGGATGCCAAAAAGATTCAGCATGGCTAACAGAGTTCTAACTTCTGAACAAGGTCACTGTTCTACCAGATGGTCACACAACTCATTAAACTGAACTTTGTTTTAGGTATTTCCTACATTTTTGTGATATTTACCAGTTCCCCCCATAGTCAGTTTTGCTTTCCGTAGTTTGATGGCTTTTAGTTTTAGTGACCTTGGTTCAACTGCAGTCTAAAAATATTAAGTGGAAAATTACAGAAATAAACAGTTCATAAGTTTAAAATTTCACGCCCTTCCCCATCGAGTGATAAGATCTCAGGCTGTCCTGCTTCATCCCACTGGGAAGTGAATCATCATCTTTTCTGGGGTATCCACATGACACTTAGTCACACAGTTGCTGTTTTATTATGAGATGAACTGATGTGGTACAGCCACGCTTGTGTCCAAGCAGCCTTTGTTTTACTTAATGACTCCAAAGCACAAGACCAGTGATACTGGCAATTGCTATGTGCCAAACATGCCATAAAGGACTTCAAGAGGAAAAGCTGGAAGTAGAAGATACTGAGAGACAGAGACAGAGACAGAGAGGGGGGAGGGACATCATGCACATAACTTCTACAGTAGTGTAAATTACTATACTTGTTCTACTTTCATTAGTTCTTGCTGCTAATCTCGTATTGTTCCTAATTCATAAAGTAAACTTCATCAAAAGCACAGAAAAAAAGCATAGTGTACGTGTGTGTGTGAACCCGCAGTTTTAGGCATCCCTGAGGGGTCCTGGACCATGTCCGCTGCAGGTGAGGAGGGACTGCTGTACAAATTTGCAGTCTCTCCACAGAGAGGGAAAGGAAATTCAAGCAGGGCAGTGCTGATCCTCCAGTCCCCTTGAATGTTGACAGCTGCCATAGATTGTGGATGATCATTTCCTCTGTTGCTTTTTGCAATAACTCTGATGTTCTCTGTCCTGTGCAGCCTTGGAAGTTCAGGAGGTGATTCTACTCTATTACCTCTCTTTACCTTTGCCTCTTGTCATATGCAGGCCTTCCAACTACCCTAACACACAGCTTCCAGAATTACATTCCAGTTCCAATCATGCATTCATCTGAGGGGATAATAACGTATCTAAAGTTTATCATTTTATATTCAATCACAGAGACAAGGAACCTCAGGCTCAGGGAGACTATGACTGTGGCTCAAGGTCAACCTGTGTAAAGGCATCGGAACTCAGTTCTCCAGTTACAAATTCCATGGCTGGATTCAGCAGCTCATTGCTGAGCCTTTTCTCTTGCAGATGAGCAAAGCACCATCAATACCTCTTTTCTTGATGACTGAGAAGCACAGGGTAGCACGTCTAAGTGAAGAAATTAAAAAGGGAGGGAACAAATTACTTTAAAATGATCTGACCTAAAATAGGGGAAGTGGATTGTGAACTTTATCTATTAAAGCAGTGGCGTCCGACCCCCGGGCCTATTAGAAACCAGGCTGGACAGCAGAAGGTGAGCGAGCGCTGGCTGGGAAGTGAGGGGAGCTTCATCCGTATTTATGGTCACTCCTCATCACTTGCATTAATGTCTGAGCTCCACCTCCTGATAGATGAGCTGTGGCATTAGATTCTCATAGGAGTGTGAGCCCTACTGCACATGCAAGGGATCTAGGTGGGCACGCCTTATGAGACTCAGAGGTGGAGCTGAGGCAGGGATGCTAGCACTGGGGAATGTTAATTATCATGTATTGCAGACATACTCTAATAAATAAAAGAAACTAATCCCTCCCCCTAGGCCATGGATAAATTATCTTCCAAACAACTAGTCCCTGGTGCCAAGAAAGTTGGTGATTACTGTACTAAAGTACTGAAATGTTTTTATATATAACATATAAGTATTTTGAATTAGCTAAAATCTTACAATGATCAGTAATTAGGATTACCATATACCTGAGTGCATAGGAGGATGACCAATTTGCCCCTCTGTACCCCAGACTTTGCTGGCATTAGCACTCAAAGTTTCAGATCCAGGAAATTCTCAGTGCTTGGCAGATTGGGCATGTGGACACACAGTTCTTTCTTCAGGCTCCTGCAAAGCTACACTGCCATGTACAGGTCCCTATCATCCTACCTTTGCCCCAGATGTTGTCCTACTCTGCTTAATCTTTGGAAACCCCATAAATTGACCTATGGGCACTTTTGGCTGAATTTAAATGCTCTCTTCTCACTTGCCTCATCAGCTGGTGGGAATCTCCTCAAATTCTGAATTCTCAGTGCATTTTATTCATATCCTCTTCGAAGCCTAGAGCGCTTCAATGTATAGTCAGGCTTTACCCCTTTTCGTATAAGATTTGTGAGGGCAGAGGCAATATATAATTGATCTTGGAACTCCAAAAACTGCTGGCACGGTAACCTTCACATTCCAGGCCTTCAATTAATGCACACTGAATAAATGATTATGATTTGGAGATGATAGCATACATGAATCTGGCAAAGCGACATAAATTTGTGTTTGTATTTCTATGCCTAATTGTTTGGTGACACTTTTCCCCATTAGGACTATTTCAGTGTTACACTAAAGGACTGAAGGACCATAAGCATAAAATATATTTTATTCAATAAGTGTAAATTTTGAAGTCTATAAAAACATATTTGTGACATACACAACTGAATGAGGTACGACCACATGTGGTTCACAGTTATTTGTGTGCTTCTATGAATGTACTTTCTAAATATTTAAATTTATATTCCGCTTCACATCACAGTCACTTATTCACTTATTCATTCCACAAACATTTCCCAGGTATTTATCATATGTCTGATGATATACAAATGCCAGACTTTTGTAAGTATATGCCATCTCATTTCATTTCTGCCACATCTCTGAGTGAGCATGTCAGATACCCCTTATTTATTCATGAAGAAACCATTAGATGTTGAAATTCCCAACTCCAGGAGACTCTAGCCTCTTCCTTTGGACTCTACTCCAGTATTTCCCATGATACTGTGGGCTAGCAACTAATACCATGAATTTACGGAGATGTTCTTCTGACAGTTCCCATATATCACTTGTGGGCTGGGTTACAGCTCCACGGATCAGTGTGTGGATTCTTTCTACATAGCGCTTGCCAGGTGACAAGCTTCAGTTTGTAACTCACTGAACCCGGAGAGCTCTACAAATGACAGACTCCTGGGAGCTGGCACATTAACTGGACTAGACTGCAATGGAGAGAAAGGGCACGGGACATTAAGGGAGAGGATGAGATGCTCGTCTAAGCCTTGTTGCTATTTGTTCTGTGGCCTCCTGCCGCTCAAACACTGTGAGATAACACTAATCTTGATGATCGTGAAGACAGAGTAAAATGACAGACATGAGAAGAGATGCATGAACGGTGAAGTCTTTTGTCCCTGTTAGTAACCTGGTAGGTAAGCTTGAGTTCTGGAGTCAATGTGACCTGGATTGGGTCCCTATTTCTTCAGTTTCTATCTATATGATATGAGACAACCAATTAAGATTACAATTTCTTACTCTGTTCCTTGGGTTTTCATCTCTAAAACAGGACAAAAATGGTACCTACTGTACAGTTACTGCAAGAAATAAAGTTGTTACGATATGTGTTAAATAGACCCAGCACATAATGTGTCTAATACCTACTGCCAATAGTAATCACAGGAGGAGGTAGAATAGTGATAAACATTATCTTCATTTTAGATTTGCAAAATATCTAACTTTTCTGTTGTAATAAATCTCTATTGCGTTCTTTTAAATTGACTTCACTGAGTTGTATTTTGTCTGCTTTGTTTGCTACTGTAGCTTATAGTGGTTATTGAACAAGTTCTAAAGGGCTACTTATTAGTTCTTTTTATAACAGGAAGTACTGAACCACACTCACACAAAAATATCTCTTTTGTGTAAAGAATGTAATGGCATATGTTCATTGTAATAGCTTTGATATGCTGTATCATTTAGCATATATTTACATAATGCCAACAGAGGCAACTAGAAAGCACTGACAACATCATACAATTATGATATAACCCAGTAATATTTCTTTAACGAATGTTAACAACTACAAATCTAGCCAAATATAATACTGGCTTTCTTGATTTGATCATCTAGAGGCCAAAATATTGCTATTTGATAATGTCACACTGTTCGGCAACATCACGCGTTGAGCTTACTCTGAATGCTGCCATTATAAGTTTTAGTTCTGCAAAAAGGGTCCAGTACATGCTCAGCAAATACTTTCATTCCACCAGTATTTACTGAACAGTATTTTGAGTTAAGTATGGTGACAATTCGTGGACTTTTTTTTTTAAAGTAAAAGGCAACACTTACTTGTACTTTTGTATACCATTGTTCTAGCATTGTAAGTTTCTAATTTCCCTTAACTCTCATATTAACACTCTGAGGTATGCACTAGCGATACCTCTTTTTGACACAGGCAGTGCATGGAGCACACATATGGTGACTGGGGCAGCCAGGACTCAAACGCACGCAATCTGGATCCCACTACTTAGCCAGCACCTTACACTGCCTGTTTCTCGGGGACAGTCATCATTATAACACATTCCCAAATGGCTAGAAGAAAAAATTCTGGGGATGCTTGCAGCACAATGAGATGTAAGAATTTCCCTAAGGACTGAAGTGTAGTTTAAATTAACTTCCAGGTTCCATGTTGCACCCTCAAGCATGACTGCATAAAACAGATTGAATAAAACCCAAGTAATTTTGTAATATTACTCCACTCCACTGGTGATGGTGCATTCTGTGCTCAATCTGAGCCACAGAACTGCGGAATATTTTCCTTCTTAGTAATTTTTATGTTAAGGAATGTCTTAGTTACTTTCTCATTGCTGGACATCATACCCAACACCCACCATCTAGAGGAGGCAATTTATTTTGGTTCACAGTCTCAATCCATGGTTGGCTAGCTCCGAGGCAGAAACAGTATGGCAGAAAGGTGTGGCGAAGAAGAACATGCTTAACCATGGCGTCCAGGAAACAGAGAGAGAAAAGAACAGCTGGGGACCAGAATTCACCCTTTCAAATGACACTTTAGTCACACACTCCTCGGCCAGGTCCTACCTCCTACGTTCAGCTACTGAACTTAGCAATGGATGAATTCACTGATAAGTGCAGCTCCCTGGTGATCCAATCACCTTCCACAGACGTGAGAATTTTGGGAGACATTTTAGATCTGAACCACAAGAGGGAATGTATGCACTGATATTAGTAAGGCAGTCATATTATGTCTCTGTATTGAAGAATAATCACTGACAGTTTATGTAAGACAGGTAAATTTAAGCATTTTGAGAGAACTGAGGTATACATTTGCTAATGACCTCCAAGTTTAAGTCTCCAGACTTCATTTCCCCCTTACTGTCAAGAGCTGCTTGTTCATTAACTACAGACAGTTCTACCCGGGATGTCGGTAGGACATTAAGATTCAACTTACTAAATCTTAACTTTTGCTTCTCTTCCTCAAGATGGTGCTATATGGGCTCTACATCAGAGAATGACCTCATTTTCCCCGAGTGCCCAAGACTGAGATCTGAGCATCTGCCTTGGCCCTTTCAGGTCCCTACACTCAGTGACAAAGCACTGTCAACAGATACTGCTCAGTTTCTCTTCTGTCCATCTCCTGCTGGGCCATTCAACAGGGTTTGGGCTACAGCCTTTCCTCAGCCAGGTCAGCGAATCACTCACAAACGTTTGTAGCTGTCAATGGTACGAGGGACCAACAGATTGGTTCTTGCTCTTCTCTGCTTACAAGCATGCATTGATATAATCCTTTCTTACCCTCCACGTCCCTGGCTCCAATCCCTCTCTTCTCTGTTTCTTTCCCTTTTAGTTTATTTCTTTTTTGACCTAATGGAGTCTAGCTGCTACTTCTCTGTCTGAAACATGACCACTCCTCTCTCATCCTTGAATTCTGCTCACTTATTGTCTTATTATAACAATATCCATTATGATGAATGGTCCCTGATATCATGGAGCAAAATTTATAGTAAGCAGGGGAAATAGTATGTAGATAAGTAGATAATCGCTGTATAAAATATTCAGACAACAGGGACTGTGTGGCGAATTAACAGAGTGGTACGGTGGGATCATCCTTCTTAGATATTCTAGAACCTGTGTTTCCTTATCTGCTTTATTCCCTATATTTTCCAGGACACATGCAAATGTAAGTGAAGAAAAATAAGGCAGGTAGGAGGATGGCAAGAAGACATAAGCTATTTTAGATGTTCAGGGTCTGTAATAGTCTCTACCTTGGAGACTGAACCTAGGAAATCACTTAACTATTACGGTCCTGACATCTTCAGATCCACCCCAGCCCTTGGTTATCTTTTTCCACATGAAAAGAGTCCTCATATGGCTTTTTAAAACATCAGCACTACAAATCAGCCTGCTAACACTTGTTTGATTTCTGTAAAAGTAAGTGTCTAATTGCATTCAACTTCTACCCAGGACACCATTATTATCAGAACGAGCACTTGGGTGTTTTTAGGCTTTGATGTCATTTGGATGTATCCTTGAACTTCACTCTAAAGAAACCTGCCCTTCAAATTTGGACAAGTTATACATTGAGGTGCCTCAGTTTCCTCCCTGAAAAATAGGGATATTCATAATACCCACTCAAAACAGTTTTTTGAACCTGTGTTTTACCTAGCACTTGCTCCACGTAGATCCTCAATAAAGATTAGCTAATATTTTGCAGTTTATGATGAGTCTTGTAGAAGAGTCTGAATTCTATCATTGTGAAGCTATTCATATAGGCAAGCAGCCAGGTTTTGCTTTGTTTACATTTTGGCAAATGTCTGCATAGACACTGAAATATCAGCTTTCTTGAGAGAGGCCAAATTCCTCTAGATAAGCCACGATTGCTGTCATTGTGAACGGTGGCCAGAAGAACAGAAAAGAGCTATGTGATTAGGGGAGGTAGAAATTAGGCCAACCATGGATTGTTTGAGTTTCTTAAGGGTTTCCTGAGTGCCTCCTACGCACAGTGCCTGCTGCTGGCTTCCAGAGCCATGGCACTTGTCCAGGCTGTGCCTCAGAAATGATCAGGAAGCCTCTCGAGTCACAAGCAACCAGACACAGGTTCTTGAACGGCTCATATCGTGACAATGTCTGTAAGATCACTGGGTCAGGTTTTTTTTTTTTAACTAATTCAAAAAGGGAACTAACATTTATGAAACACCTACTGTATTTAGAGTGTTTTATGTGTTGGAAAAAAACCCGTGATATATACATGGTGATTTTCATATGAACAAAGAAAACAGAGGCTCAGAATACAATGTCATTTGATCAAAGTCATACAGTTGACAAAATGGTAAAACTGAGATTTTAAATCCAAATGGGCTTGATTCAAAGACCACTTTTCCAATAAGATAGGCCACTTCCCTCAGGAGGGGAGGTATCAGGGTCTACATCATTTAGCATCAGGGATTTAGTCCTGTGTGCTGAGAATGAAGCATCTGTGTGGTTTGTGTGGCCTAAATGAGGTGCTGTCTCCTTGTGTAGTTTACCAAACATGGTCTACCTTCGGGCTGTGCAGATGAGAAAATTATTTCATCTGCCTCCTTCATCCTCTATCTATCTATCTATCTATCTATCTGTCTATCTATCTACCTACTTACCTATCTATTTATGGTAATGAGGATTGAACCAAGACTTTTACAATGAACTATATCCCCCTCACCCTGTGATACAGTGTCTCACTATGCAGCCAGAGCTGACTTTGAACTTGTGATCCTTCTGCTTCAGCTTCTCAAGTTCTGGGATTACAGGCATGTGCCACTGTGCCCAGTGAGATGAGCAGATTCTTACTAGACCTGTGGACCATCTGGAATTTAGCTTCTCCATCAGCATTAAGAAGGTATTATTCACAGGGATTGACCCACATTCCAGGTGTTGGTGATAGGCAAAGATAATTAAGTAAATATGTACTGGAAACAAGACTTCATCTTGGTTATATTTGGATCTTTCCCACTGGATTTGTCACCAGACTTGTGGGTCTATCTCAGATAGGTTAAAAACAAATAACAAATTTTAAGAATTCCAACCCAAAACCACACTTTACAAGCACACCTTCCGTGACCACTGCTCTGATTCTATATGTTTTACTAATTCCAAACCACAAGTGTTTTATCATCACTTCTTATTGTTCCTTGTGAAACATGTTTCAATCCTAACCAACTAAGCTCCAGACTGACCGAACTTGATCTCTAGAGATAATGGAAATAAGAAGAGTTATATATTTTAGAATGTGTTGTGTACTAACTCCACATGATGAATGTAATCGTTATGCATTACAAACATATACTAATAAAAACAAAACTAAAAAAAGAGATTGAGACTTTCACGTGATAAACTGTGGTGCCTTGTGGGAAATGCTCTTATTAATACAGAATCTACTGTATTTTGATAGGCTTTAGCAGGTTACAGAAGACTCATTAAAAATTCATAATTGCTACTGACTGGATTAGATGAACTACATAGTATTTGCTGAGGTCCTGATAAATGCCTTCCATCTGTTTGTCCCAGTCAAATGAAAAGTGAATTTCTTGGACCAAATGTGAATTTGGATATAACTTTTTTGGACTTTATTTCAAAACACGAGAGATAGTAGTTCTCAGACATGGTGCCTTGTTCTTAGAGATCTTTGGACAGAAACACAATTATGATTAAAACCCTCTTCTGCACTGGTAGTTATATAGCAAAAATGCTGCGTGAAATATAACAGAAAACTACTTGAAAAACAAAAGTCCAATTGCTCCTGGGCCAGCAGAATGTTTCCTGGGTAAATAATTTTGAATTTTCTTTGCCCCAATGTGTAGGTAGAGTTGAGCTTCTCTCCCTGAACCTTGACTCTACTTTCACTTTCCCCCATAACATAATGATCGGCTCTTAGCTTACCTTCCCACCAGCTTGTTTCCTTATTCATCTTAGAAAGCTGACTTTACTTTCAGGCATTTGATTTTACAGTTTTCTTTTTCTCGATGAACTTAATGTTTTAAATACTAAAAACAAAGCAATATAAATATCTGCATGATGGGTATTAGGATTTATTTCAAATAGACCATTTTCTTTTTTCTCTTTTAATGGATTAAAAAGCTTGTGTTACTGAAAATATTTTTAATCATATGTTATGAACGTTTTTTTTTTTTTAACCAAGAACAAGTATTAGTACATGTATACATAATGATCACATTCATCATGGTAATTTTGTACCTGTACATGATGTATTTTGGTTTTCCCCCTTCTTCCCCACCCAATCTTCCTAATTGTAACATGGTTTGTGTGATATGTGAACTAATCTATTTTCCTTTTCCAGCCCCAGAAAACTGCATTTGCCAGCGTCTTCGCATCTAGGTGCAGTGATATGGTGAGTGCTGGTCAGCAGAGCACGGTGGAGGTGCTGGTCAAGACCTGGGCTCTAAAACCTGTTCTCAGCCTCTCTCCCCACCGGTCATGTGCCTGCTGGCAAATGGCACTGATGCAACAGAGCTACATGGTGAAGGCAGCCTTGATCCCTGACACATTACCCACGTTTACTTCACTAAACCATTAAGGATTTGAGGAATGTTTGTTATTTCAGGATATCTTAGCATGACTAAGACGCAACAATGACACTTCTGAGTTCGTGTATTTAAACAAATTATAGTTAGCTTGAAAAAACTCAGCTCATCCTGAGTCAGTGACAGCTCATCATGACTTCTAGGAACCACCTGAACGACCTTCTCTAACGAGATATAGCAATATTACCCAGTGCAATTTAATAAACATTCAGAAAAGCCAGTATAAAAACTGCTGAGTCTTCCTATAATATAAGCCATCCAGATTTTCATCAAGTGATTTGTTTAGACATACAGGTAAGCAATACTCTTTTGGAAAGAAGAGAGAATAAGTGCAATGTAAGGGCAGTTTAATGTAAGCCAATTAAGCACATTCATGGTGTGATCATACAGAGTTAGCAGCACTTTGGGGCAAAAGCCAAGCCTGCTTCAGAAATACCGACTCTCCAGGGAGCTTTGCATTTTAACAAGGTTAAGAAAGCAACTTGATAGCAAACAAATATAGCGTAAGTAGGTTAAAGTGACTGTAATCAAGTGACAAATAACTAATTTTACATAAAGTAGAACAGGGCCTGCAGGAAACCAGTCACAGAACGGTCAGCTTTCATGTGGTTTAGGGAACACACACTTCCAGACCATGAGGAAGTTCCCCAGACGGTCAGAGTACTTCAACACCACGGGCATCAGAATGGAGATCACAGGTTTAAATTCCAGCCGCACCGTCTGAGCAACAAACCCATGCTGAACTTTCAGAGTCTTGCACTATTTGTGAGATGGAGTTAACAGCTTCTGCCTCTTGGCATTATTGATAGGATTGATTGCCTGAAGTAATTGTCCCTCATATAAACCACCTTTTCCTACCAGAGATCCCATGAGTCTCATCACTTTCAAAGTGATTTGGAAGGGTTACAATTATGAGCTTGTTCAAAACCTCAGAAGCTAAGGAGATTAAATCCATATCAATTTTTAACCACTGTGGGGGTGGGAGTCCAGGTGTAAACTAAAAATTTTTGTTTTGGGCAAAGACTTGGGAACACAGAATTAGTAGTAGAATTTGGGCAAAATTCTCATAGCAGTACGTTTACTAAGAATACAACATGACATACAAAAAGTCATAGGTATAGAATTGCATAGATTCAGTAAAATTTAGGAAAATTGTCCTAGTGCAATGAAACTTGAAGATTTATTCAATGTAAATTACTGCTGAAGAATGGAAAAAATCCAGTTTTACCAATATTTACTCAACAAAGATGAATTGCTGAACAAATGAAATCAAGAGAGAAAAACTCAGTAAAACCAGAATCAGAATAGGTAAAAGGCAGGAAGATGACAGATAACAAGAATGTGGACTATCTCGGGAAAATTTCACATTGACAAAAGAAATTTCCATTGTGCATACACATCCACACATAAAAAGAATGATATGTATATTATACTTGTAGGCTATATTTTTTAAAAATGAGGGATACTGATATGATTTCTTATAGTTCATTAGTAGAAACGTACTATAATAATAATAACCACTTCAGTGAAGTACCAGATGATTTGACTGGTATCTGTGACATACAGCTCCCTTGACTGAGTATATACCTTATAATTTTTGTCCTGTAATGACAGATACACACTACTCATTCCTAATACTAACTAGCAATAAAAAACAAGGTATATCATGTTGACATTTCTTTCTTCACTTTAATGATAAGCTCATTTTACTCTTTCCGTAGGTACGACATACAAAATAGTATAGAACTCAGTGAGAACAAAATTACAAAGAAAAGAAAAACTGGTAACTCTGTCAGTCTCAAGAAATACCAAGGTAACGAGCCAAGAGACTCTAATTAAAAACAATCAGTTAAATTCATTTATTCATTCAACAAGTATTTATTGATACTCATGGGTATTCTGCTAACCTTAAATAATTAAATAAATAAATCACTAAAACAGAATTCTTCATACGGATACAGTGTACTAATCACCATGGGATATTAGCTGCTCCAGAGACTGATTTCATTTATCATTTACTTATAAAAATGTGATACATGCACATGTATTTTATGGTTCATAATTTTTGACTGTTTCTCAGAAAAATACCATACAGTAGGGTATATTTAGCAGGCAGAGATGGGGGAGATAAAGAAGAAAAATTATTATGGAAGGAACAGTGAAGAAAAAAAGGAAAAATTAGTCAAAGCATGTGAATGCCAAGGGAATGGCCTACACTTCAGCCTGGGAGTGGTGTGAAGCGTGACATCCATTAGTAGATATATGATTCTGAGAAGGTGGTGAGTCTTGGGTGTCTGTATTTCTTATTTGTGCAGTGGGTGATGAAGAGTGGTAGAGCATGGGTGCTTAGCTTATTTCAATTTTCAAGATTATTTAAGTGGAAAGAATCAACAGGCATCTCATAACAGTACTAATAATGAGAAATAATAACGAACATTTCATAACAGTATGTGAGTGGTCTTGAACAAAGGAATTAGAAAGAAGAGGTACATGGAATAGATGAAAGAAATGCTATAGAAGTAAGAGAAAGAGGTCTGGCCCAGAGGAAAGGGGTCGGAAGAGAACAATGGCGAATGCACTTGCAACGCTGGAAGTTTGCATAGAGGCTACGTCATTAATAGAACTAAGAAAGTCAGAAGAAAGAGCGACTGTAGGGAAGGACGGAAGCAGATTAGAGCTGGGTATGATGCCTCCAAGGTCCTTCTCGGAACAAAGATGGCTTTCACGGACCTGAAATTTGGAAGAGACAGGTCAAAGACAATGATACGGGTCTGAAGTTCACTGGTATCTGTTTGAAACTAGGGCAATGAATTGGGGACCTGTCTTCGATATATATTTGAGGAACAGGGCCCCTGTCTATCCCAAGGAAAAGAAACCAGAAGAGCAATGGCCAAGATCAAGGGACGAGACAAGAATCAAGGGAACTGCCAATCTACAGAGGTGCACTTTCAAAAACGAAGAGCTGGTCCGTTGAGTCAAACACGGCTGACAACTCCAGGCAAGGAGCAGCGCAGGCACGGTGGCTTTATCAGCTGGAGCTTGTGTCTTCGCAGGAGCCGTGTGGAGCAAGGCAGGCCGGGCTGCAGCGAGGTGACCCAGGGACCGGCAGCGGGTGAAGCACAGAGAACAGGTATGGCTCAAATGGAAAGAGGGAGCTAAAATGATCTCATAGCAGACAGCAAGATCAAAGGAAGGCTTTGTTTTCTTGCTTATTTTAAAATAAATGAATCCAAGGAGGAAGAGACTTGAGATGGTGAAGAGAGATGGAACACGATGTGGAGGTGCTGAGAGTGAACCGGATGAGAAACATAGCAGAAGGAGTAAAGGGAGGATGCTTTCCTCAGACAGAAGACGATGTTAAGTAAAAAGACAGCCAGTTTTAAGCGTGTAGAGGAGACAGAGATTTAACTGAGTTCATGCCAGCTGTCTTTGCACTCGGTAATGCAGAAAGCAAAGCTATCGTTTTGTATAACTTAATCAAAAATTACTTTAAAATAATTAAGTACTCAACAAATAACAGTAATTGAAAGTACTTCTATGCTGATGAAATCAGAATTTCCACAGGAACAAGAAAAGTGCCTTTTCTGGAAGTGATGACTTTCGTTGCTTTTGCCCTGATAAAACTTATAACAAATATATGCAAAACAATTAAGGTTCCATGTCATGAGCGAATGGCTCGACGGATTCCAGAGAAGCACCAATATTACCAAGAAGGACTCTGCATGTGCTGGATCTGACAGCTGGCTAGTTTGATTTAAAATTACAGTTTGAACAGATATAAACTCTTACTTCTTGACAGTCATTAACCGCCAGCCATAAAAGTGCCATTAATTCTGCAGTAGTCAGCAAAATGCTTTGTAATGATCTAACACTAATGCACCCCGCTCCTATAAAGTCCTCCCAGCAGCAAAGGTTTACTCTATAATACTAGTTGGGTTTTCAGAAGCTTAAAAACTCCCTGCCAATGCACCTGCTTTCCAGCAGATCATTAAGTAAAAATCCCAAAGGCAGCACAATCAACCTGGCTTCAGTTACTTTACCGTCTGCTAGAGAAGAAAATTAATGTTATCCGATGAGTCTCTCTCCCAGGATTGGCTAGTGTATAGTTACCGGACCAGCTGTCAGAGGGGTACTTAGGTCTGTTCTACGCTGACCCAGCTCATCGTCTGTGTGCATCCTAAGTCCCAACACAGCACACTAACACACCGACGGCAGCCTGCACCAGCTGCTCCACCACCATACAGGTACTTAACAGCTTTAGAGCACATGAAACCACGAGTTTGGCAGAGGGTACATGGTCGCCCAAGCACAGTTTTATAGGGTCTCACATGGAAGCCACTGTACTTGCTGAAAAAAATAAAGCATAAAGCCAACTACCAGATATGCAACAGATATCCAAGACAAAAAAGGAGAAAAGGAAAGCTCCTGATACAGGGTTCTCACTAGTGCCCATTTAATGAAGGATGCGTTTTATTCTCACTTCCTATGAAGATTAATACAAGTGAGCACAGGAGTATCCTGCTTTATCTCTGAAGGGAGTTACACAGACTTAATCTGAAATCTGCTTTTCTTATTCTGGTAGCTACAAAAAGCCAAGCAGGGCAGCCCATCACTGCAAAGGGAGATTTGTCACATTTGGCTGGTTCTCAGGCTGTGGGTTTTCAGCTCCACGCTGATCTGAGACATCAGGGACCCTAGTGATACCCACACCCTACATGGTCACCCAATGTTCTTCTCCTCCAGAGCCCGTATCCACCCCCCCATCTGCTCCAGGAAACAGCAATAGATCAACACTTCCTTCACACATCAGACTGTCCTCCAAGGAGGACTGCAATGAAATTGCTTTGTTTTACATAACAGCCAACTATGAAATTTCATGGTAGAAAAGTAGCCACAGGCAAAATGCAGTGAATCTCATAGAATCTCTGGTTCAACCATTAAAAATAGGGCAAGTCATGACTATGTACAGAGATGGAGCTAGATTCTGAATTTGCACGAAGCACGATACAAAATGTTTTAAAAGTTAGATTTTTCTTTTTAGAACTAGAAGTGAAATTCCTTAGGGGCAGTTTTTAAACAGTTCTGATAACTTTCTTATTTTGATGTAAGCCGGAATGCCTTTGTTAGGGTTTGAAAATGCCTATCACAGTATCTTTCTTTCTGTTACTCTTTGCAGATAATATACCAGCAGAAATGATACCAGTGATTCATTTAGCATGACATTCTACTTTCAATTAATGTTCCATAGAATGAAAACGATGTTTTCAAGTTTCTGAATTAGATTTTAAAGCGTGTTTCTATTTAAAAAGTGAATACATGCAATATCAATATACTTTTGTTGTTTGTCAATGTCAGTTATAAATTCAAATAAATGATAATCTGCTGCAGAAGGCAGGAAAAATAGCCCTATTAGAATTGCATAAATTCTGATTTATATTCAATGTCCATTATTTTTATAAAAACATACAAATGCGTCATAACACAAGTGTTATACTGCATATGAACGACAGAGATTGCTTATTATCTTTTGCAGGTACGAATCTTTAGGAAATTAACAAATTGGGAACACTGTGTTACATGACTACTGAGGAAGTTAACATGCTGGACTATGTTTGTCATATCGTAGGTACATGAAAGTAGCAAATTCTTCAGACCTATACGATGTGTCTTTGAGTTACAATTCTACTGCTTTTTACTCACTCAACAAACACTCTACAGTCTTGCCTGTCTACAATATTGGAAAGCATCTCTGTGTACTTTTGATCACCTTGTTTCCTCTACTTTGACTACTACCACCTGTCTGAGAATTCAGAGTTTACCATGTGTGTGAGGTTTCTCTCCTTTCTGTAGCAGAATTAAGTATCTCTTTCTTTGTACCTCCACATCAGTTTGTAATTATCTAACCCTAATGGAAGTTCTGGCACTGTCTCCTGAGTTGCCTATTGGACTGTGACATCTTAGAGGGCAAGCATATCTTTGCATGTTGGTATCTTGGTAACTGCCCAGCACACAACAGACACTCTGTAAGCACTACGGGACGGATGGAGGAGACACGTGAAACCAAAATAATGGTCAAAGGGCCGGGGATTTAGCTCAGTGATTAGAGTGCTTGCCTTGCAAGCACAAGGCAAGCACGAGTTCGATCCCCGGCACCACAAAAAAAAAAAAAAAAAAAAAGGTCAAATTAAGGAAGCACATCATACATAAATCTCTGAAACTATTAGCACTGTCAGTGTTTCTGACGACTATTCTTGGAAGTGGATGATGCTGTTGGTTCATTCTGCCAAAGGTGTTTACCCAATTTCCTCTGGCCAAAGGTGCCACTGCCTAGAAAATGATGACCAATTTATTATCAGCTTTTGAGGTGTGAAGGAAAGAAAATAATATTTAAGGTATATATGAATTAAAAGACACTTGATATTTCAAATATATTAAAATATCAAAAAATATATTTCTTTAGAATTGAGGAATTAATGACAATATTCTTTCCAAGTAAGAATATTTGGAAATCATTCTCGGTCAGACTATGGCATCCGTTTCAATATTCCATCACTAAAAATGATAAACAGAGGGTAAACAACCTCTGTATGGAATAGCCAAAAAAAGCCCATCTTAGAGAAGGTCAAATTTTCAATTTCCTTAAAATCATTTTTTTACATGTTTTTTCACTAAATTTAGACATCAAAATATAGGATGCTCATAAGTAAAAGTTATAGTGATAGAGTTTTGGGGGAAGTTTATACATAGTTGTACTCGGCTATAGCACCTTGCTGTAATATGTAAGAAGAGAAATGGTTTGGGAATACAGCTCAGCGGTCGAGAGAGCACTTGGCATGCTTAGAGCTCTGGATTTGATTCCCTGGACTACAAAAATAAAATAAAATTAAAAAATTGACCTCATCTTACAGACAGTTGAAGACTAAACTGCATAAAACTAAAACATCTGCCCAGGGAAGAAAAATAATTCCATGTAGCCATCTCCTGTGGCTAAATCTGTCCACATTTCTAGCTCTATATAAAAATACATATTGGGGAAAGTAAGAGACCAAATGGCTTTAATCAGAAAGAAAGTCCCTGTGTTTCCATTCTCTGTCTTTAGAAAGAAGAAAAAGATTCTCCTATTTATAGCAGAAGAAAAATGATGTCTCTAAAATAAAATAAAAATGTAGTTACCAGAATTTAAACTACAGTAGATATGTAAGTCTGTACAGAAAGTAGGAAGATGTATGGACATGACTTTGGTATGTTTGCTCACATTTTAATTCAAATCTTCATTTTCAATTTATACTATGTTTAAATCCTGAGATTTTAATGGGTCATTTTAAGAAAAAAATATTTGTCAATCTCAGAGGAGATGTTTGGGTCCCCACCAATCACACAGTCATAAAATCATGATAGAACATGGAAATACAGCTTCATTCTGGGGTTCTGTATGTGCTCACCAGACAGTCTGTTCTGTTCTGTTTCAAATTTAAAATGAATTTAAAGTATAAGCACATTATACTTGCAAACATGAAAATAAGACAAAACTTAGAATAATTCGATTTCAAGAGTCAAAATCTTGACTCTTGAAATAAGCAGATTGTAAAATGTGACATATTCGGCACATGCGTTGCACGATGAACTACTCTTTGTAAAACTGAAAGACATACTGTAATTCAGTGTTAAGGTTGCTATGGCAAAGTGTGCATCTGGATGCCATTCCTTGTTTCCAAATAATTATGTTTTATCTACAGGAAGATAACCAATTTCTTCCTTTAAATACAGAGGAAAACACTGATAGAGTTAACTACAATACTTCTTCAAACTCTGACTTTCACCAAAAATGCTGAAAGCCTTACAAGGAAGGCTGTTAGTTTTAGAAACTGGGTGGACTCAATATTTTCCTACATACAGGCCAAGATAATTTATTCATTTTACTTTATTTCATCAGGGGAGGTATGTAGTGCTAAACTCTAGGAGAAAATAGTAAATTTCCAAGCCAATAACTGAATTTTACAAGATGATATATAGAAAAAAAGAAATCCCCATTGACTGTTCCTCCTAAATATTTCTTATTTCTACCCACATTTCTATTTTTTACTGAATTCAACCAAGTTGAAATTACTATCATCTTTTATATGTTTTGCCTCTCAGACACCTTTTACAAGTTCTCTGTAGTAAATCCAAATGGTAGATAAACCTTAAAATACAAACTAGAATCCGGGTACAATGGTCCATGCCCGGAATCCTAGCTACTCAGGAGGCTGGAGCAGGAGGATCACCAGTTGGAGGCCAACCTGAGCAGCTTGGTGAGACCTTGTCTCAAAATAAAAAATGAAAAGCTGAGGACATAGCCCCAGGGCACAGCGGTTTCCTAGCATGTGGGAGGCATGGGATTCGATCCCTAGAATGTGGATAAAAATGTGAACTAGATCGTACCACGTCCCTACTTTAAATCTGTATTCTTGGTTGGTATTTTAAGGTTAAATATCTAAATCTGTTACACTGTTTGCAAGGCCTGGACTCAATAGAACTGTGCCTCTGCGCTATTACATATTCGTATTCTATAATATATAATGAGGATTTAACTCCTTTACTCCATTTCCAGCATTGTTTTGTTGAAATCAATATCCAGTCATTATATCACGCATACATAACTGACAGACGAGTCTTGTATATTCTGATTACATCTCCTTTCTTAGATGCCACCTTGGTTTCCCTGGAGTTAGTGGCCTCCCTCTTTGTTTACCCAGTATGTAAACAGTACACAGGTGTCCGCGCATCCTTATAAAGGACACTGCTAGTTATTGTGCACATTGTATAAGAGAATTCCCCATTTTTAACTGGCACATAGTTATTCAAAAGGAAAACTATTTCTCAGGTCTGTGACTTCTACACGTGAAATTATACAAGCTTATGAAAAAGAATCTCTACAAAGCATCAAACTGTAGGTGTAAGGATCTTTACCCTAAAAATAGTACTTAAAGTTGATCCAGTGTCATTTCCTTATTTTACACCAAAAGAAACTGCCCCAAAGAGACAACCTGTTTTACATAAAATCTCACAGAAATGTATCCCATTTAGATCTAGGTCTTTGACTCTTATTTTGAACCTTTCTTTACTTCTTGGTGTCTTCTTAACAAGTGTAGTACTTCTTGGCTATACCTACCTGGGATAAAAGGTTGCTGATTACATTAAGAACTAAAATTAATTGGAGAAGAAAGTGAAAAGTGAAGGATACAGCTGCTCCATTTTGTTTACTATAGGGCCTTTTAAAGAATTAACTGGGTTTAAATTAAATGCCTTTTGATGTCTTTTGATATAGCATTCTTGCTTCAATTAAGCAGTACCCATAAAAGCAATAACCCAGTAGGATAAAATAAGCCAGAATTTGCTTATTCTCCAAGTTCTTTAACATACTAAAATGTCAAATTCAAGGTGCAATGTCTATGCTTTTGTGGATCAGTACCCAGTAAACACAGAACCTTGTATCAATTGATTTTTTTGTCTTTTGCACCGTGAGAGAAGCCAGCATGATCAATGTTATTTCTCACCGAGAGCTACAGGGTTTACTGATCTACACAATGACTAAAAACAGAGAAACACCAGGGGAGGCAGTGTATCTCTACAGCAGCACACGAGACTGCCATCTTTCTAGTTTCTACTCACTTTTCCTTCCTTAAACGAGAAGAGGAGGAAGTGGGACTAAGTGTGAAGACTAGAATTGCAAATGAAAGGGCTATACTTATAGCTGGGGCTAATACTGGTTTTGTTCATTCTTACATTACAGGCATTGGCTGTGATCTGCTTTCCAACTAGATGTGACCTCCCTAGGCAGGTTTCATGTTTCCAACAGTGAAAAAGGTATTTCCTCATGTTATTTTACCCTGACAGCACCCCTTTCATTTCCGTAGATGAGGAAATGAAGGCCAAATCAGTTTCAATAGTCAGTATTAAGCCAAAAGAGTATACCAAGTTAAACCACACCTTCCTTTACGTTTCCATGCAGCATTCTTCTTCCCACATAAGGTACCAAACAGAATATGCCTTCCCACAGTTTAAATGCTAAAGAACTGACCGTGTCATTTACATGAGGACTGTGGAGTCACATTGTAGGATTTTACTTGACGCTGTACCAGAACCAGAGCAGAAGGCTCAATGGTAAAATGGGGCGGCAACACACAGGCTAATTATCGCGCTTCTGTCATGGAGAATTCTAGGCAGCAGTGTGCACGCAAAGGATGAATTACCATGCAAAAGTTTGAAATATCTATCTTTACCTTTGTAATATTATATATGTATTTTGTAGCATATGAGACTATCAGGAGTTTTTAGGAAGTATTTGTGAATATGATTTTTAAATAAAAGCACTAAAGAAGGAAAGATATGACTAGGTCCAATGAAAACTTGAACAGAGAGTGTTTGAAATGGTTCTGGGAAAAATCGTATGTGTTGTTCAGATTTTAAAGTGTCTAATTTTCTCAAAAAGGTATAAAGTTAAAATGGAATTTTATATGCTATTGTGGGTTAAACTGCCTCTTCATTGAAATATATATATGTATATATATGTGCGTATATATATGTGTATATATGTATGTGTATATATATGTGTGTGTATACACACACACACAACATACACACATATATATGTATGTATGTATGTTGAGGTCCCATACCACAGGCCTTATCTGGAAACAGGGTCAATGCAGATGTAAACAGTCAAGATGAGGTCATGCAGGAGTTGGGTGGTCTCTTAAACCAACACGGCCCGCGTCTCCATGAAGACAGCCATGTGAAGACATAGATGCAGAGGGCGATTGCACAGACAGATCTGAGATTGGAGTTTACCCCACTACAGGCTAAGGAAGAGCAGGGGTTTCCCGAAGCTGGAAGAGGCAGGGAAGGATCTGCTAAGGGCTTCAGCGAGAACACACCAAGGTGACACATGAACTCGAACTACTTATCTTCAAAACTGTCAGGCCATAAATTTTTGCTCTGTTAAGCCTACCAGACATGGCCCTATTAAATTAGTATATGTGCTAATACTAATTTTCTCTGAATTTCACTGAGAATATAAAAAACCCTTTTTAACATCTGAAACTTATTGGGAAAACGGAGAAAGTTTCAATGTGTTGATATTTCTGAGGCTTCATTTAGGATAAATAGTTAAAATGCAAAAAAAAAAAAAAAAAAAGGTCAGAAACATCGTCATCAGAGCAGTAAGTTTCACAGTCCGGGGGGAGCATGCATCGAAGAATGAGAGATCAAATATTTCTCAACAGTGTTCGGCTTTCAGAACGCGCTGTGAAGCCCTCTGCCAGCCTATCTGTTCTCCCACAGACATGCACTTGAGGAGACAAATCTTGTCTTTCGTAACTTATGCATCTCAGAGAATGCCTAGGGACCTTGGAAAGACTCAGTAAATATATACACTCAATGAAGGAAGGAAGGAATAATAAAACAGCATAAAACTTACCCTTTTAAAAAAATCTAGAACTAAAAAGTATTGAAAACTTGTTTCCCACAAGTGTGGCAAACCTCCTGTATTTAAAGGCCATCAATTTAAAAATTACTTTGTCATTTTCAACTCTGATAATATCTGGTATTTCTTATCTGTGTTGTTACAATTTGAAATTTAATCAACTCTGTTTTAAAATTCAGATGATTTGCAGCCAAAATTTATTACACAACATCAATCGTTTTGCCTTAGATGCCACTGAGAGTTCACTTACATATCCTGGTAGTTTGGAATATTCTGAAGTTTTTAAAAGTAAAGGCAGCAGTAATGTTTATTTTTCATTAAAGGGAGCATTAATAATAGAAATAAATAGTCTCGGGTCTACAAAGTAATAAGAAGAACGAAAAAGAGGAAGAGAGAGAGAAGGGAGGACATGGCTTGGGAAAGAGAGAAAGGAATAAGAAATAAAGCGGTTTGATCAAACAGATCTTTAAAATTATATACCACTTACTGGAAAAAAGCATAAAATTCTGACTTTAGATTTTCGCTTTTAGGTTACAAGAGGCCATTAATCCTTCCTTGGTGTGTGGTTTTTCAGCAAATTATTCCTCCTTCGGATAAATACCTTTTTCACTTCTAAAGATTTTATCTCAGATTCATCAGCTCTCATACTTCCCTTTTGACAAAACCTGAACTCTGTAAAGTTAGGGAAGGAAAGCTCTACTATGCGTACTTAGCCCAGAGGGGCTTACGATAAGAACCTGTTGTGCTGAGGGAAAGCAATTTACAAACATCTTTATCTTTGTGTGTGAATTGGCTTCTAAATTGAAAACAATAAGCTTTTCATAATGTATCAATCAGTATCTCCTAAATGTTTCCTCAAAGGTGAAATATCCCTTTCTTTACAGAATACAAAAGGCTTGATTTTTCTTCTCTACTGACATTTGTGGTCTCAGTTCATCATGCTTGCTTATTTATCATACCCATTTACTGAAATTATTCCTGACATTTTTTTCTAGTTGATAAACGCTGTCAAGGTAATTATTAAGTGTATATTTCTCTACTCAGCTAACCTGCCTTATTATCAAACCCCACACTCTAAAAACTAATTGTATGTAAAGTCAACGGACTGCATGTTAAAGAATTTTAATTACTTTTCTATGATCACTTTATATTCAGAACATAACATCCAGGTAACACAGCTTCTATAGTGATAAGCGGTTTAATTAGAAAGCTGAGATAAGAAAAATGCCTTTTACATTACCAAATTTGTTCATGCCAGTCTTGTGATAACTCGGACTTGTGTTTTCTCACAGAATTTTAAATGTGAAATGTTAATATTAGGTGAACCTTACTTCTTCACTGTCTAGCAAATGCCTTATTAATATGCCATTTGGTTTTCTGTCTTTTGTACATGTAAACACTACGGTTGTAATTAGATTGCAAAACTGAACCTGCCTTTAATCTCCGTGCCAGTCCAAACAAACGAGTTCTTTCTCACATCCTAAACTGGCACAAGAACCACAACAAATAGAAGCAAATGTAAGCTCTGAGCTGCCAATAGCGTGTCTGCCCTTTCCACAAACTGTCTCAGAGGACAGCCATTGATTTCCTAGTTATTATGAACATGAAATTATTGAATGACAGATGATAGAGTGTTAGGTCCTACAAGTATTTTCCCAAATGGGTTATCTAGCCAGGGTTGCCATGGTTACTATGCTGTTTGACAGGCCTTCCCACAAAGAACCCTTCGCTCAGAATTCAGCATCAAATAGCTCCCTGCTTACTACAGGCTCTTGTTAAATCAGACAACTTAGAGGCTTTCTTATAAAGCAAAGATGGGTTTTCCTCGTTGGGTGAGTCTACACTGTACCTTAAGTATTAACCTAACGTGATAGTATTTCAGCCCAGTGTTTTTCCCCAAGTGAATGTGGACTGCACCAAGGGCTGGACCTTGTTCTATTTATAAAGGCGGTGTTAATTCTTAGCAGATAAATTAACAGATCTGCGAGCACAGGGTCCATGGGGAATGTAAGTTCTGCATCACAACACACGACTCATTAGGAAGGACGATGTTCACAAATCAAGCATTTTGTGAACACCTAAAGGGTGCAGCATTTCTTGTCAATGCAATGCTTACACTGCAAAGATGGTTTGAGGACTGCTTTTTTCTCCTGTTGACACAACACATGTGAAATTAAAGAACATCTTCAAATTAGAATAGTCTATTTAAAAAGTATTTCTAAAGGTACTTTGTGTTAGTTACTTTTCTCTCGTTGCTGGGACAAAATACCTGACACCCAAAGTTAGGGGAAGACAGGTTTATTTGGCTCACAGTTTGTAGAGGTTTCAGTCCACAATCAGCTGGGTCCAAGGCAGGGTGGCAGGCAGATGGGCAGAAGGCAGCAAGATGAGCAAGGAGATAAGCAAGGGATGCAAGCAACCTGCTAACCAGCTTCTTCCTGTATTTTATATTTTATCCAGGCTACCTGGCTTTAGTGTGGGCAGTACTCCCACCCTTAATCCTAATATCCTTAATCCTGGCGTCACATCCTTGATCCCAGCAGAATCATGCCAAATCAATCAGTGGACTAAATTAGTAATCACACACTCTAGATCCAGCTACCTCTTACCACATGAGGCTTTGGGGGGACATCTAGACACAAACCATAACATACTTCTTCCAGGTGATAGGTCTCTTCTTAAATTTTGAGTTCACACTAAACAGACCGAGACTGGAGGTTATAAGCGGGTATGGTTTACAGGAGTAAAATAATGTCACAATGAACAACAAATTGAGGCCATCACAATGGCAGGTTCAAGATGGAAGGAGCCATCCTGCTGCTCATATAGACTTTGGAGATTTTTTCTTCTGTCTCTTTTTTAATTTCTCAACTAACTACTCAATTTCTTCCTCTTCATACTCCACACAGTCACACAGCATTTAACAACGAGCGTACATGCTGAGAAACGTGTCATTTGGTGCTTACTGTGTGAACACTGTAGTGTACACTTCCACAAACTAAGACAGTTGTGACGGCATGAAGCAATGCACTCTTAGGGACTGCTACGGCACATGCAGTTTGGCACTGACTGAAATACCAATATGTGGTATGTTACTCTATCCTGGAGATTGAATTTAGGGCCTTGTGCGTGCTAAGCACACATTCTACCACTGAGCTACATCTCCAGCCCCTATAACTCTGCTATTGACAAACATTCTGAAAATTAAAAAGCTTTAACGTTTGTACTTGTAAGACTTATTTAATGTTTATGTATCTTTTGAAGAATGTATCACTCAAAGAGAAAAGAAATTAGATTGTGTTTCGAATCCATTCAATATTGTACAGAAGAGATTCCATGGAGATTGAAAGATCACATTCTTTTTCAGAGGCAACCTTCAAGTTCTTATTCAAATTCTACATTGATGAGCTACCCAATCCTCGTTTGATGGCATTTTATTATTTTAATGGGGAATCCAAAACAAAATTAATTTTGATTCATCTTAAAACATATACCATTTAATATCTGTTTTACATAGAGGGGAGGAATGCATCAAATAATCAAGCAATGACCATATGCCATAGTTTCAGACACTGTGGACGAACTGGTTTTGACCATACTTAACCATTAGGGTCGCTTTAAGTTGGGACAAAGATTTAAAACAAAATGGAGGTTAAAACAAACTGTAACTTAGGGAAACTTTTTTTTTTAAATTCCAAAGTCAAGTATCCTGAATCACATAAAATGTCTTTTACCTGAATCACATAAAATTGCATATACTGATAATTGACAAATCTGTATCTGGGTAGATCTTTACCCAGAGCTTTAGACCCACACAGTCTACCTAACATTTCAACTGGGATTTCTATTGGGATAGCCAAAATATGTTCTAAATTTACCAAGTTCAATCGTGAAAGTGGCAATTCACTGAACTGCTGCTCCTCCTTCGCACTTACTTCTTTCTCCATCCAATGGCCATTTTCTGTATTTACAAAATGGTAGCATCATGTCCCCGTGCTACAAACAGAGGTACCGTCTCCAGCACCTGCCTGTCCTCACTCCCTCCATCCACTCAGTTACCAGGTGCCAGAGAGACTTTCTAATTAAAATTTCTTATACTGCTCAACTTTCAGAATTTCTGTGTCCAGCATCCTGTGATAAGATCACCACCGAATTTCCTGAACATACAGACACAATCTCTTTATATTCAGTCTCAATGTCCTATCTGAAATTTATACTGCAGTGAAATTAATCTTTATAAAACATAACTCTGGTCAGGTCACTTCCATACGTTATACCTTTCCATGCCTCTCTACTGCCTTCAAGATATAATTTCATCATTTAGCAGGCAAAGCTCTTCCGGATTCAAATTGGGTCACTCTTTACCTTTCTACTCTTATTCTTGACCATTTCAGATGCATTTTCCTCTAAATTCTGGCTAGACTCAGTTGTTCATCTTTCAGGCCCCTTATTAGCACATGAGTTCTTTTGTCTCCAGACCTATTCGCATATCATTTTCCCTCTGTGGAGGGCATTTTGAAATACCAATGTTGCACATAGCAATTTTTATACCTCTGCCAAACTGACCTTTCAATTCACTTGAAGGATCTTCCCTTTTTGTTCTAAGAAGGAATGCAGAAATAGACCAGGACCTTGAAAAACTTTTTAAAAGACTAAATTCTTGGCATTTGATTTTTTTAAGGTTAAACTTGGGGAGGTAGTAGAAGATAAAGGGGAGAAAGTACCAGAAAATTGACAGAGTATTTTGAACAATTAAGTTCAAGAGGGACAGGGAAGCGAACCCAGCGATGGGGAGGGGGAGGCAGGAAGGGGAGGTAAAACTGAGGCGCAATTCCCCAAAATGAACGTAATTCTGTTTGGCAAACATATACTACTTTTAAAAATGAGAGAAATAGCTCGGAAAAATGTTAAACCGCACTTGATCTTGCTTCCGAGAGAGGGATGACAAAAAATAGGGAAAGAAACATTGGAGGTTCAAAAAGAAAGAAAAGAAAGAAAAGGAAAAAGGAGCTAAGTCTGGAATGGCTTGTCACACTGAAGGGGGATCTTCTCACCACTGACTCGCCTGGTCTGTCAACTGAAAACCAGGTCAGAACGAGGATTTCTAAGTTGATGATGGTAGTGAGAAGACATGATGACCTGATTCCTGTTTCTGATATTCTGCACTAAGAGACTCTCAGGTACCAAACCCTGAGAATGTGGGGTAGGCCCTTAGTTGACTGAGATTAATTTTGCAGTATCTGTTACAAGAGAGAACTAAATAGAAATTAATTTAAAGGGAAGAAGGTTACTTTAACTGGTGAGTCTGTATACTGATATTTGTACCGGCTAAGCATCTAGATTGCCTTTAATCCCCACTCTCATTTGGTCCTTTTCAGCGCATCCCAAAGTTCACAGGGCATCTGCTTTTGTTCTTGCTCTCATTCTTCTTTTCCTAAAATCTTGATTATGTTGGAAAATCTCAAGCATATGTAAAAGCAAGGAAAAGACTTCAATGAGCCCCACATGTCTCGTATTCACTCGTGGCAAACAAACTCATGGCTTGGAAAAAAGTGTAAACCACAGTAAATTAAGAAAAGAGTCAGTGGTATTTGGAGCTCACAGAGCCAGTTATCAGCGATGACATGTAGGTACCTGATGGCTACAAAATTCTTTGAGTAATGAGGGCTGGCAGCAGGGGTGACAATGGTTGTACTGTCAAGTCTTCTGGGAACTTGTCCTTGAACTTCCAAGATGGGGCTCTGGAGTTTTCATGCCGCCCACAGATGCCAGACTCTCCACCTCTCAACATCTGGGATCATTCCCTTCCTAACACATACAGCTTGCTGCACTCTGCCCACCTGCCCACTTCTCCAGGGCGTATTTTATTTGGCTCTGCGTTTTCCTGATCTTAGAACTGCATTTTACCCACCTCACACGTGAAGGGTAAACAACAAAAAATTTTAAATGAGCAAATTAGATGTCAATATTGAGTAGTAAAAACGCTACTATAATCAGAAAATCAACCTCATGACAGTTCTGTTTGAAATAGTAAGTCAAAACTTTCAGTGTGGTCTGTCAATATATTCATTTACCCCTTCTTATAATCCTAACCACCAAAAACCACTTTATATTTCTACACATTTATCTATTAATCATATTAAAAGAATAGCCTGGCAGTTATAGGATCTGAAATGATTAGAATCATAAACCCTATTCCCAATAATTTTCAGCCTCAGAGCTAGAGGAGTGTATCAATCACCTGAACACTTTCTCAAAAAAACCCGAAATATTCCCTCCCCCATCCCTCTTGTTCCTAAGGGAATATCTTGCATCCAACAAGTATTTGAGGCAGAAAAAGATGGTCTGAAACCAAGTGATCTAATTCTGCTGTTATCTTATGATCTTTCCAGAGAACAACATTTTTTTTCGAAACAGATGAAGCTAAAATAAAAAAAGAAGGTAGAAATAAGATGAAAATAAGAGCAATAGAAAAACCAACCAAATAAAAACTAGTTGTTAACTTTCATCCTGAGGTTTACAAGTACTGCTGCTCGGTACCAAGTGGAGGACCTCGGGTTCTCAACACATGGCAGGATGGTTATATGTGGCCTGTCGCTACCAATCTGGGTTTAACTCAAATGAATGAACAGGAGGAAGACACTCCATCAATCCTGAATGTTTAAAAACTTACCACAGCTACCCATTTTAGACTTGTAGATAAAGAATCATTAGATATACGACTTGAACTATTGATGAATGGGTTCTAAGTCATGAAAGATATTACATTCCCTACCTCTGATACCAAAATACCAACTTATTAGTATTATTATTTGAAGTTGAGTTCATGTTACACACAAAACACTTTACCAGGTACTGTGTGGCCAAATATAAATAAGATGTATCAGAGGGACCTTTCCTTCCAAGAGCTTAGTATTTTTAATTGGTTTTCTTATATACAATATAGAAAATAATTTTTTATATGTGTTCAACTATGGTAAAATCACTAGGTGATTCTGACTTTTAGAAGAGCAGCAGAGTTCAGCAAATACAGATTTTTGCTGCCTCCAGGGGCGAGAAGAGTAAGAAGAAGCTACAGCTGTAGTAAGGGGAGAGGTTCACCAACAACCTAGGGGGCCTGAGGGATGGAGGAGATATTTTTTTACATGAGAAGAGGGAAATGAGGGAGAGGCTCGGCAGGCGAAGGTGCAAAATGGGCAAGATCCTGAGGAATTTAAGAGTTTATGAAACGAAGAGGACTAATTGCTTTTGACTGTTAGAAAGCTTTGGAAGGAACTGTAGGAGAACTATAGAAGGAGATTTAAGGTAAAAAATGGAGACATATTATAAAATCTTTTTGTGACAGTCTATGGACTTTGGACTTCACCACGAAGATATGTAGTGGGGTTAGGAAAATTATTACAGCAAGGAGGATAAAACATGGGAAGAATCTGCACAAGGGTGGGAATGACAAAGGGAACGGATTCAAGAAGCCCTAGGAAGGTAGCATGTGTAGGAAGAAAGCTGAGGAAAGTGGAAAAGAAACTGAAAAAGATTCTGAGGTTTCTGACTAGGTGAACAAATAGATAATAACTGCAGGAGAAAGGAGTGTCTTAGTCAGCTTTTCGTTAGTATAACAAAGTACTCAAGGCAGGCGACTTTGTAAAGAAAGAGCCTTATTTACTCATAGTTTTGGAGTCTGGAGTTCCAAACAGCACGGTGCAAGTTCTGGTGAGGGCCCCTCTGGCTGCATCACAACACAGAAGGAGCACATGGGTATCTCTGATTTTGTGGTCTCTCTCTCTCTCAAGAGGCCACCAAGTTTCAACCATAAGGCTCCACCCCAGTGACCTTATCTAATCACTTCCTACAGGCTCCACCCCTAAACATCACAGATGGATGAATTTTCTACCTTCTTGATGCCATTAACACGGACTCTAGGGCAGTGGTGGTTAACCTATGCCCTGTGTGCCACGGGAGGCTGTTTGTATCGCTGAGAGCACTAAAAGGTTTGCAGTCACTGCTCTGGGGATTAAACTCCTATATGAGATGTGGGGTGAGGGGCTGGGGAGCAGAGTCATATTCAAACTGTAACAGAAAGGACTTTAGAAATTATACCATCGTGATAAAACTATTAAATTTATGATTTAAGATCAAGTTTGAAACAAATCTGAAACATGGTTGTTACAGATGTTAGAAAAATTATGTTAACACTAAGAGATACTGGGGAGGAACTTTCAACTTCAAATAGTTTCCTTAGTTCTCAGGAGATGCTCATTAACACATTCCGGCCTGCCTGAACTACTGCTGGTACATGCATGACTGTCCCTTCGGGTGGCTTATACCACTGGTGGTACAGACAGATCTACTCACTTTTATTGGTCTTTTTGCTAATAACATTAATAAAAAAATCCCCCTATAAATAGACTGCATCTGCTAGTTGCTTGAATTTGAACAATTACTGCCGAAATAGAAATACTATTCATACCAACTAAAAATTATTACAATAATCAACAAATTGATTTCATTAAATTAAATTTCATTATTTATATTCATGGATTTCTTTTAAATATTCTTACACATGAAGACAGCTGATTTATGCAGAGTGAGCATCTTTTGCATCCACAGCAGCACACATTTTTTCAGATAGTCATGTATGTAGCACCTGGTTCAAGCTGGTGGTATGACTGAATTCAAATCAGAGTTGCCCAGCAGCGAGATATAGGAATTAGGGCACTGTTGTGAAAGAGTTAAACACCTCCTGAATGAGCCACATTGTACATTTATAGCTATAGGCATGCAAAATGTTAAGTTTGTAACAATTTCTGCCTTCAGGGATATTTTAAACTCACTGAGGAAGCAGATCAAGGGAAACAGAAGATGAAGTTTCAGCATCTACCCAGAAATCTGAGCTTGTCATCCTGTTACCGCCTCTGGCTTTGTCACTACGGGTGACACTAGAGGGAGCCATCGCTGTGGGACATAACCAGACGTGACGCCACTGAACCATGGAGGCTGTCCGGGCCCAGCGGACACAATTTGGTACCGCCAGCTACTTTGGCAACTTGCTCGCATTCCACCAGGGCAGCAGCTTCACTGTGCTGCGAGACAAGAGCAGAGCGGAGAAGTCTAGCAAAACAAGCCTCTGCACATACGATCTACCATCCTTTTGTCTCTTGATCCCAAAGACATGAGTGTGGAGCCCTTAGTGCAGACTGTGGAGGAGGTCAATGCCGGGGGAGAGAAGCTAAGCTTGGTGTGGGTCAGCAGGTTCAGGGAGAAACAACAGACCAAGCCCACGGTGCTAGCCCCAAGAAAAGCACACGGTTATTGTAAACAAGAAAAACAGCATGGGGCTTTGCTCCAAAAGCCAGTCCTTCTGCATGGCAGGCCCATTTTGGGAAGGGGGTGAATGTTGAAGGCTGAGTTGCAGCCTTAAGCAGTAGAACAACTTCACTGCAGGACTTCCAGTATTATCCTATCACAGCGACTGGGTGGGCGACAGCGACTGGGTGGGCGACAGCGACTGGGTGGGCGACAAGCCACAAGAAACGGTCACTGAGTGGGAACAGTCACCGAGTTGCACAAAGACCCCACTCAGAAATCTAAGCGCAGGCCTAGAAAGATCTGGGGCCTCCGCTCTTAGTGGTGAGAACTCTGCTTTAAGAAGTGGCTGGGTCTGAAAGTATTGACGTAAGTACAGCAGTCTGCTCGAACCCCTGTGATACATCCAGTACAGAACTCAGGGGTCCAATGATTTCCCCCCACCTGCCGACATAAGCAAGCATATGGCTTGGCTTGCATGGTTGCCACCACCTGGGGTGGATGGACAGACAGCTACTTGGACCTGGGGACGGATGGGGAACTCAAAAGCTCCTAGGCTATAAAATTAGGTGGAGAAAACCATGATATGCTGAATTCTAAGACTGCAGATTCTGGAAGGAGATCACTCATTCAAAGGGGTGGGGAAGGAGAGGAAACCAAGATATATCATGTACAGGTACCAACTAACTATGATGAATGCGATCATTATGTCTATCTACAATGTACCAATACATGCTCTTGGTTAAAAAATTAAAAAATAAATACGGAAAAAAATACAGAAGACTTTTTTTTTTCGATTCATTTTTTTCCTTCATTGGTGTTTTGAGGCTTAGGTTTTGTTTTTCTGTCTTCCTCTTCTTTCAAACTTTTTCTTCTTTTTTCTTGTTTCATTTTATTCTTTATTTTGCTCTCTGCCTTTGCTTTTTCTGATTTGTTCTTTTCTACTACTTTTAACTAACTATGCAATTTCCTTTTAGCTCTTAATAGGGTCCTTTATCTCACTTGTCTCTATTCCTTCTCATCTTTCACAGCTTAAATTTTCAAACTTACTTCTTTCATTCTCCTGTTCCCACTTCCTATTTTACTAGCATAACATTAAGCTTTATTAATCTTTAGATAGTTAACTCTATGCTATTACTGTTGAATTTGTTTCTATTATCAGTGAAGATACAGTTGTTGCATTTTGTAGATATTTATTGTATATCAATATTTGGTTTGTCATTGTGTTTATACAATAATTACACACTGGTTCCCAAAAACTAAAACTTAGCCAGGTAATAATCAGCCTTGAAAACTATAGATTGAGACCGTCAGCCCCAATCAGCCTATCCTCACCTTACCTGCTTTACAGAATAGCCACTGAGGAAGAGGGATGGCAGATCAGAAAGGATAATTTGGTTGGGACTGGAATTCTTGATCTCTAGTTTTCAAGGCTGATTGTTTTCTGGCTAAGTCTTACTTTCAGGGAAAGAGGGTATATTTCTTTTCTGTGGTTACAGATGGCACATTATTAATTCTTATGGTATGTCAATATCCAGTTTGTATTTGATGCTATTATTGTTGTTGCTCTTGTTGCTACTGCCAAGGTGGCATAGTTGTTGCCATCAATTAATTTTCTCTCATGTCAGTATCTGGACTGACCTTGTATCATTAAAAATACTGTGGTCCTTTCCCAGAGAACTGGGTCCTGAGCCAATTACACTGCATCATTCCCTTCCAAATTAATAGAGGTGGTTAGATCTTGGAATAGAGGCAAAGGCTTATAGTAAGCCACGCCCAGAGTGCATTGATGGAAAACAGACACTAACTAAAGAGTTCTCCGTACTAGCAAGAAAGTCTTTCCCCTATAATTAACTTGCAAACCTTAGCACATGCGCATGCACACACACACACACACACACACACACACACACGTGCACTCACGCATGCGCACACACACACGCACCAATAGAAACGTGAGAAGGCAAGGCAACAAAATGCCTCCCAAAACTCCCAACTACCCCAGTGCTGATCCATGGGACATCGAGGGGGAGGAAATCAAAAGTCACATTGCTGAATTATTCAAAATGATAAAGGAAGAGATAAAAAAAGATCAGTAAGATGTTTGGTGAGCTCAAAGAAGATATAACAAAACAGGTGATCAATTCAATAAACGAAACAATCGGCAAGTTGACAGAAGACATGAATATAAGCTACCTCAGCTAAACAAAATGATAAAAACATGAATGGTCACTTTAGCAAAGAATGAGGGTCCCTGAAGAGGTACCAAAAAGAAATCCAGATGATTAAAAATTCCGTTGAAAGTATGGGGAGCAGAAGTGACCAGTGTGTGGGCAGAGCATCAGAACTAGAAGACAGAGCTGACATCAGGGACCAGTTACTCAGAGATGCCTTAAAACAACAAGAGGACTTCGAGAATGGATCCAAGAGATTCCAGAAGACTAGCCTAAGATTAACTGTAATTAGTGAAAAATCAGAAGACAGCACAAATGGCATAAAAATCTGTTTACAGAAATACAGAGAAAGAATTTAACGTACAGATCAGTGAGGCATATAGAACACCAATTACCCACATTCGGAAAAGAACCTCTCTACAGCACATCATACTTAAAATCTCAGAAGTCCAACACAAGGATCAAATCTCAAAGCTGTTACAGAAAAGCAACAAATCACTATTAGAATTAGAATTACAGTAAAGTTCTCAACAGAAATCTTAAAGGCCAGGAGCACTTGGAGTGAAGTGTTTCAAACCCTGAAAGAAAACAACTTACAACCTAGACTGATACATCTTTGCAAAACTATCTTTAAAATTGATGGACAAATGAGATCTTTCCAAGACATTGTGCATGTCCAGAAATTCATGACCACCAAATTATCACTCCAAAAAAATTCTCCAGAGTATCCTATAAAGAGACAATGAAGCCAATAATGCCAAGACATATCTGGAGAGTATAATGTTAAGTGAAATAAGTCAGACACACAAGTTTAAATGTTGCATGCTTTCTCTTACATGAAAACTCCAAAATTCAAATAAAGAGAAAAATAAAATACAGATAATAGGAAATAGGGAATGAAACTCTTTGCAAAAGGGAAAGGGACCAAGAAATTTAGCAAGAGAGAGAGAGAAGGGGAAGGTGAGGATAAAATAGAATTAAGATGTATCGTGTAAATGTACTAACTCCCCACGGTGAAAGTGATCAGTATGTATTACAAGCATACTAATAAAAAAATACAAATTTAAAAAAGAAATGCCAATAACTGGGATTTAGGAAACATGAAGCACATTATGTATTGCTATCTCCTTGAAAGTTAAGCTACTTAAGTCATTAGGAAGGATTTTTTAAATGCTTAGATCCTAAATAAATGAGAATGCCAACTGTATTTCATAATCCAGACTTAGAAGAATACAATAAAAAGGTTGAATAGAAGTCAGGATTCAGACTAAACTCAGAAATGCAAAGGACACCAATGCAGGTAAATCTTAAAAGGCCTACTTTGGGGCAAGTAGGCTGTATTTCTTCAGAAGTAATTTAGCTTCTTGAACATTTTTTATGAAAAGACTTTTTTCCTTTGCATTACTTGTAAAGCAGGCACCTCTGTTGCTACAGGCACTTTTAGGTCTTAGGAAATTATTTTTCAGTGAGGGCTAGTTTAGATTCCACTCTAAGAGAGGGCATTTTCATGCACCGGGGTAGTTTTATAGACTCATCTTCCCCTGGCCACATCTCCTCGCTCGCCCCCTCATCCTTCCGCTAGCTGAAAGTTGTAAACATTTTAGGGCTGTGTGACAGTCCCAGAACAAAACAGAACATATGTAGTATATTTCCATACAGGAAAAAAACATCCTCTCAAGCCCAGGAGGTCCTAGTTTCTAAAGTACGCCTTCTGTCCAAAATGTACCCTTGATGGTGCCTTAAATGTGTTGCAAATCACTTAACACAAATTATTCAGATTTAGATGAATATGAAGCCCCATCAGAAGCATATTAGTGGACTATTTCACATGGAGGCCAATTACATACATATTTTCCTGACTACCCACTAAAATTTTGCTGATATTAGCCTATCCAAAATGCCTTTCTGGGACTTAAGTACCAATAGTGTCTATTATAAAATTCATCCACAGTTTCTGTCAGATTTAACTTAAATGCACAACAGGGAGGAAAAAAAGCTCCTAGAAAACTGCAGATTCAGTAGATAGAGAAACAAAGAGGATATATTTGTGTACTGCTTTCATGTTCTTGTGGCTTGAACCTGCGTTATCTGATAACTGCTCGCACTGAAGGCCGATCCAATATCCCTTTAGAAAAGTTGCACAATAGTCCAAGTTTAAAGGAGAACAATGCTTCACATTCGAAGCTGGCACAAAGGGCCCTGATGTCCCCTCCCACTCCTGTTTGCTGTGGCTTTTGCAGGCCCCAAGGAGCCTTCGTTATCAGGCTGCGAGGGTGGGAGCTCTACTGAACTTAAATTACTGGATTTTATCCTAAAACTGAAAGGCTTGTGGAACAATTAGGAAAAGAAATACAAAAGGAAGTTAGTACTGTTTCTTCTTCTTGTATTAGCAACAATATCATGTATCCCTACGGGTTGGAGTAAGTTTAAAGGCCACAGATCTTTAAGAATTTGAATGTGTAGTGTTGAAAAGAGAAGGAAATCTTATTAAATTGATGAAACGGGCAGAAGAAATAAGAAAAAGGAAAAAGGAAAGCAATTTATCTTCCAAATTTTAATATCCTTTCATCATTCTTCAGCATGCATGTGTGTTTGTATATTCATATGCTATCATTAATGATGATTCTTTTCAAATGACTACAGGTAATTTTTCTTTCTTTTTACATAGTTTGATCACTGTTATTTTGACAATCAACATGTATTATTTATGTAATAAAAGACAATGAATTTTAATAGACCCGAGTACGAAAATATAAACTAGTCTTTCCGAATTGCATACTCTTCTACTACATGTAATAAGCACTATTTTGAAGTTCTTTCTAGTTTTCAACTTTTTAAAGATCTAGTGACTCAAATATAAATAAGCGGAAATATTGAAAAGTGCTTTCCAAGTGTTTGTTTTATAACTGAGAATGTTTTAGGCATAAATTTGTGCAGATAAAATGAAGATGCTCTCACTTAATTTCATGAAATTACCTTAGAATTTGGGGACTAAGAAAATACTTTCAAAATAATTAAGACATCATATGTAACCAAAAATACTGAGCACCTAGTATGCATTAGACACTATTTTAAATTGTAGGATAAAATACATTTATAATTTATTTATAGCCAAGAGGAAAGAAATAGGCAACAGAAGCTGTATCTTTGAATTTCTACCCCTCTGGGAGACTGAATAGGTGGTGACTGTGATATAAATCGCAATAGTGTAACATCAGACATTGGACAAAGCTGTAAAAATCTTACTAAATTGAAGTTACACAGAAGTTACAGCTTGTGGCATTTGTAAGTCATTATAATTCCTGATTCAAATCAGAACAGCTAAAGACCCTCACCATGCACTTTTTGGTTATAATTTGATCTGTTCATTCTTTGAAGGGGTGGCCTGTTACTTTTCTAGAAAAGGAGAGACAGATGAAGATCCTTTTCTTCTTTCTTTTCTCCAATTACTTCCTTTCATAATTGAGCAATTTTTATCCAATAACTGGCTTTTTCTTCACTTTGACCCACTTTCCCATTCTTCAGACATCTGTAGAAAATCCCATAGTTTCTCAAGTTTCTCAGTCACCACTATTTATGAGAAGTTTTATGGAACTCAACTCACAACTCTACTCTCATGACTGGTTTTAACCCCCTCTTTTTCAGTACCAAGCAAATTTGTGATTTGGGGAGCAGGACTAAGAGGTCATGGGGTTTGCTATTGTGGGCATATTTTATAATTTGGTATCACATTGCAATCAGTGTAGAGGTGGTTATGACAAGCACAGTTCACAGAGGACATCCTATGGGCCAAGAACTGCCTGAGGGATTCTGTACTTACGCCTCCATTCTTCACATCATCTCAGAGGCTCAGATAATTTGATTATGTGCTCAGAGTCACCCAGCGAGTAGGCATTGGAGACGAGACTGGAACTTTGGTCCTTATGACTCTAATATCTCTATTGTTTTTTTCTCATATTGCCTCTCTTCTGTCTTATGTTGCAATTTTGTGCACTTTCTACCATAGGGTACAGTCTCCAAGGGAACAATAATATGTATTCATGTAATAGAGGAGTAAAAAAGGATATCTGTGGCTTGATAGATGATAGATAGATAGATAGAAAGATAGATAGATAGATAGATAAATGTACCACTTTCTAACAATAGTGTAAATTCTAAAGACTAGTTTTTTTTGGGGGGTATTGGGGTTCGAACTTAGGGCCTTGCACTTGCTAGGCAAGCACTCTATCATTGAGCTAAATCCCCAGCCCCTAATAGTGTAAATTCTAAAAGGGCATAAAGACCAATACATAGTGGTACAATTTTTAAATGCTCATTGGCTAGACACATTCTTATTTTGAAGACTATGAGTAACCTGAAAGCCAAAATGTGCATTTTCAAATTACATTAGAACTTTCTAAAAATTTGATCTATTAAAAAATACTGAATTCTAAAAGCAATTAAATACAACATTTTTTTTCCTCTGGCTTTCCTTGTCAATCCTATTAGGCCCATCTCTAATTAAGAATGGAAAAGTACTTATTTTATCTGCCAAATGAAAATAATTTAGCACAAGTTAATAAGGGTTGACTTATTACTGATTGGGCATTTTTATTCCAGCTTGTTATAATAATAGAAACTCCTTTCAAAAGATGTACTGCTTTGCCAGCCCTTTATAAATATGGGGAGAGTGAGAATCTTTTGTTGTGCTAACTCCCCCCAGCCCCTTGGATTAGGAATAGGATGGAAATGTGGACTAATACAAAGCTAAACACATCCTTAGAAATTACACATGCATCTACAGTACAGGAGGAGGGAAGGCAAATAAAGTAATGCGGTAGTATGCAAGAGTTTTACTTTAACACAAAATCCTTTATTTAGCAAAATCAAATATTACACTTGACTTAAAAAGATTTATAGAAAAGGTATCTCTAAAACAATTAAGCATTTTTTGCTTACTAGTGAATATGTATTCCCACTACATCATACATGCAGCACATGGGGAAGAGAATGAACACTATCATAAAAAACTGTAATTAGGAAGTTTCTATTTGTTATACTATAACAATTTCTCAGTATGTTTTACCATAAAATAACATCTAATAGGAGTAACCCTAAAATGCCTCATCTTCTCATAATGCATTTACTCTGTTTTAAAATTTTCTTCAAGTATATTTCAAAAACAGAAAAAACCATATTTTTTCCAAAATTATTCCTCAGATACATGAAGAAATAAACATTTTTTTCTTCAAACTAGATTCTCTAGTTTAAGGCTATCGTGCAAATAGACAACAGAAAGTGTCACGAACGTTTCACTTTGGTTTCATTAAAAATAAAATCTTGGAAGTCGATTTTTCCCCAGTCCGGATTTCTGATGAGAACACACCCCAGGAAACTCCCTAATGAACAGAGAGCTATTGAACAGTCCCTTGGGATGCTCCCAAACTCTTGACTCACACAAACTCTGGGCTGATCATGTTTATTGTTTTTAGCTGCTAAGACTTTGGGAATCTTTGTTACTAACAATAAATCATAGATTTGGGTACCCGGAAGTAGGATGCTGCCATGACATACACCTGAACATGTGGAAGCAGCTTTGAACCAGGAAGTGGGTTTTTGGGAGCATCATTAAGAATCCAATAGGCCTGGAAAGCATTTTATGGTCTCAGAGGCTCCAACGGTTTAACCACATGCCCAAGGTACCATGTTACCTGAGATAACACAGAATTTAGTAAATTGTCTAATAAACTGTGAGGTCTAGAGTTAAGGGCATCTACGAACAAAATGTTAAAGTTTCTTTCTGGTTTCTTCTTGCAACTTACAGTAAAATGGAAGATACTAAATATGAACTAAAGATAAACTAACGACAGAGATTAAGGGCTATCAATGTAAAGGAGATGGGAACTGATGGTTTGGAAAATTCTTACCCTTTTCACGTGGCATATGATGCCAAAATGAAGAAATGCCTTCAGAGAAAAGATGAAATACAGAGTATTTCCAAGAAAACTTGGTGCAAAAATGAAGTGACACTTATGCCAATACAGTCTTTCACTGAGATCCTCAGAAAAAACTAAGGTGGAACCGTAACACACCATTCAGTCAAACCAAAGGCATCTAAGGAGATCAGGCTGTTCCTTGTCTTCCAACTGAACAATAAGATTTCTGGAAAGATTAAGGGTATTTTTCCTTCCCAGCAGAAGCCCAAAACAGATGGGAAGTTTACCTCAAATATATTTTTGAGTGTGAGCTTTCTATAATGGAGTGGTTGCCCTTAAGATTCACAGAAGACCCGCAAAGTGTTGAAGGAATTATAAAAGTATACACATTTCTAGTTTACACTGAAAAGGATGGAAATAGCACCAAGTGGAATATGATTTTTGGATTTCCAAAATTCTACTTGCTGGAAACAGGCAAAGAAAACTACTCAGCTGAAACCATGTGCTAACTTTTGTAAAAAGCGAAAGATGATAAAGCACAGAAGATGGAACTGAGCGAATCATTCTGAGACTGAGACTTACAGCACTTCAGAATTATTATAGACCAGTGACAGATTTCTGTCTCCCACATCTCCCACTTTTGTTGGGAGATATGGGAATGTCTGCATCAGTCTGTACCAGTCTTTGGTCCACAGTCAGTAGGAAAGTGAAAATTTCCAACAACTGTGTAGTGAGCTTGGGGATATAATCTCCCCACTTGAGATTTCAGGAGAGATTGCATCTTTGGCCACTTCACTGCCATGTCCTGAGAGACCCTGAGCCAGAATCAGTCAGTTAAGATGCTGGCTCCTAACTCACGGGAAAAATGAGATGATAAGGCTTGTGGCTTTAGGTTGTTACATTTTACAGTAATTTGTTATACAGTGATAAAAAAAGTAACGTGCTGTCCTCCGAAGGCAGAGATAGTAATATTCTGGGGCTTCCAAATGAACATCAAATGAAATCTAATATCTTCCACCTGGTCCTTTGAGAAGGCTAATTCTTGGAACACTGTCTTTGGGAGTATCCTCCCGGAGACAAGAGTTTGTGTCAACCTAAAACTCCTAAGTAGTAATCTCAATTCCCAATCTGATGATATTTGGAGGTGGGGCCTTTGGGAAATAATTAGGTCGTGAGGATGAAGTCCTCCTGAACAGGGTTAATTCTTTTATGGAGGAAACCCCAGAGAGTGTGCTCACTATATTTCTCCCATGTGAGGAGACAGAAGAAGCTAGCTGTCTGGAACCCAGAGCAGAGCTCTCATCAGCAATCTGATTTTGGACTTCCAGTTTCCAGAACTGTAAGAAATAAATTTCTGTTGATTGGCCTCTGGCCTGTTGTATCTTCTGAAAGTAGCCTCAAGTAAGATGTGTTCTAACTGGCTACTCTAAACTGTCATGTAGAAGTGCCACATGTAGGTGTTCTGAGCATCAGTCCCAGGTAAGCTCAGCAGCACGATCACTCCTGCCTAAGCAGCCGGAAATACAGCCCTGCTAAGGCCCGTGACCGGGAGCGCAGTGATTTCAGGCCCTCTGATCAGCTACCTTTCAGCTGAACAACATCCCTGAATTCCTGCCCCATGAAATCATGAGCTACAGTAAAAAATGGGAATTACTTTAAAAGTGCTAAGTTTGGAGAACTTGTTAGACAGTAAAAGAAAGCCAGAACAATTATTATTTTTATCCTAGGAAAAGCATTCATTTACATAGAAATATATAACCAGAGAAGTTATTGTCTTTATTCTAAAAGAGTTCTAATACCTTCTCTGAATTTATAAGACCCTAAGAAGGCCCAACGAATAAATATATAAACAAATAAATGATTAAATAAGTTAGGAATCAGCATCCTACTGTTCAATTTTCCAAATATGTACCCGCTATAACTAATTGGGTAACACAGCAGTTACGTATAGCCAGGGTAACGACACAAGTCTTTTAAAGAAATTTGTTATGATTGTGTATTTACTTTACAAATATTTATTAGCTTCAGGCTAATCAGTTTTCAAAAATCACTGTTACTAACATATTCTTGTGCAAGGTATTATATAAAGGCCACAACATGGTTTAAAAAGAGGAGATAGTACTACTTCTAAATACACTCTGCATGGTAAATCCTTTACATTGGGATAAACACTCAATGAAGGAACCAAAGAAAGAAGCTGATGGATTTAGTGGAAAAGAGAATCTTTTCACTCCACAGCACTGGTGATAGCGAGAACACTACTGTAGTGTTACCATACTATGTACAACATGCCTGTGACGTAGGCAGCACTCAGCAAATCTTTCCAAATGAATGACTGAATTCTGAATAAATACATATAGCACATGGTAGTAGAATGTAGTGGCAAAGAGCTTCACCTTATTTCTCACCTCAAAGCTAACACTAAACTTAAATAAAGAAATGTATTTCTGCACAATCTGAGCTACCTCACCTTGTGTATTGGTGTTAAGGCCACAGACAGTAATAAAATGTCCTCTGGCAGCCATTTTCTACCGTACATGTGTTTCCACTAGAGGAACAGCTGGAGAAGGACAGGTTTCCATGCTTCCAGATCCTCTGATTGTGCAACATTAATCTCACAACTATTTCCATAGGGATTCAGCAGGCGATAGTCCTCTGTCTCGGTAACTTCTAGGACAGTTAGGATGAAGACAAAGGGAGGACATTTTAGAAGGAATAATTTGGTGAACACAAGTCCAGGTGGTGAAATATGCCATAACTGGGAAAATGCAGCCTCCTAATATAATGTTTTTCAAATAGTCATTTGTGAATCACTGGTACACTGAATCATCAAGTTGGTGTAATATAACTAGTTTTTCAAGTGAAATACTAAAATATAATATACCTTGCTGTAATATAAAAAGCATGAGAGCGAGTCATATGAGAAAGGAGTAAGGTTTTTTTTTAGTAATATTTATTGTAGGGGGGTGTCTGTGGGCGCGCACGTGCACATGTATACTGAGTCTCAATGAAGAAACTTCATTCTCTGGGTCATTAACTTGGGAGCCACTGATCTAAGGACATATCAGCAGAAGCCACTAAGGGATCCTGATTCACTTTACTCTTCCAGCACAGAAAATTTTCAGGCTGCATTCTCATTCTAGCTCATGCCAATGTGTGGCATTTGTAAGAACTCCAATATCAGTACATGCTATGTGACAAATTTTATTAAGAACTACAAAACACATGTTTTTCCATTTTACTGAATACAACATCTGTAGCATAAAGGTATACTGTACTACAACCTAACTTGCTTTTTCAATTTTGCATATTCTCCCTAAAGCCCTCTGCTACCAAAAACATATAATACAATTAGAATGAAACACCACTCCAGGGGCTCCTCATCTTCATCACTTGTTGGCTTTTGACCTTGACACTTATTCAATTAGAACCGCCTTGCCAATCATGTACTCCTTTGCTAAAGTCAGCCTGCTCACACCAGGGACAAGGCTATTCAGTTAGTAAAGATTTTTCAATGAACCTGGGGCCAAAAAGAGAACAAAAAATTGTACAGTGTTGAAGCATATAAACTACTGACTGGGGGAGGTGCACCTTTCAAAGATCCTACCATTCCCCTCACATTATGACACTCAAGTTAGCATGAATGAGGAAAACAATCTGTTGGCAAATACATTGTTTCAAAATGTTCCAGATTGTGAGGTTATTTAATCTGTTCTTTGACCTGGGCTTGAGTAAGTAAGGTGACTGAAGATATCCCCAATTTTCACGTCAATTTCTTTTGACTTCAGATTGCAGGGGACCAGAAAAGTCCATACTGCATGTTGGGCATACAGCAAGCTTGAAGAAAGCAGGACTTGTTAAGATTGTCAAATACCATTCACAAATTTATGCCTGTAGAGTTGTTCCCCCTGGAAGGGAACCAAATAACTCATGCTTTTTGAAAATTGCTTATGACAGCTTTTCAGTCTGCTTTAGGCTGGCTCTCCATGGTGATTTGTATTTTCATATACTGCTCATACATTAAAAAATTTACACCTGTCAGGTATTGACAGAGTGCCTCCACCCCTAACCTTTTTCAAGGGGGGGACACTTTCCTTTCAGACATTATCCAAATAAGTTTCTATCAAGAGTGAGGGTGACATAACAGGTGGAGGCATGAGAAATATGAAGCATATAGTTATGGAATTTTAATGAGCAACAGACATTTTAGCCTTTTGGAAGGGCTAGAAGTTGCAATATTCCTACAATTGAAACCGCATATCTAGCCATGGGCTAATAGCAGTGCTACAGAATAGAACTTGTGAACACTGCTTTATTCATGATGGAATCATAATTTTTCCCCTGTATCTGTGGCTTATATCTGGAATTAGGAAAATAAGACTGTTCCTGGTATCTTCATTCTTTGTTTTCAAATAAATGGCAATAAATACTATTACCAAGCCGTTTGTGTAATTTGGTTTTGCTAACTTCTGAAATTGGATCTTACCATTGGATGCTACCACTGGATAACCGTATTGCTATCTGACAATGTACTGGAATTTTAAGAGTATGTCCAGTGTTGATGGGCTTATGACAGGTTAGCTTATTTAGTAGGGTATATATGATTTGAGCCTGAAGGATCATAGCTTTGGAAAATACTAATAAAGGTTTTTTTTTTAACCTTAGAAGTTCTTCACAAGCACCAAACTATTGGCCAAAACTGTATTTTGCTTAGAGAGTAGAGGACAGAATATTTTCAGAAAATAGTCTTCGGCTGATTTCTATCAAGTAATATTGGTTGCTAGGAAGTGGGGAATGAGAGAAAATCACAATATCAAATGAGCAGCAAAGAGCAGCCCAAACAATGTGTGAAATGAAATGGTACAGGGAAAACATCAGTGCAAATATCCCAGTTTACATTTAATGGAGCAAGAATTAATATCCATTTGGACACAAAGTTTTTTAAAAAAATACTCACTGTGGTTATAAATAACACCAGAGCAACCCTTCTGAGTAATAATACTTAATGATCTCTGCTCCTAAAGTCTAATAATGGCTAGATAATCAGTATTAAAAATATACAATTTGTCAACTGTGAAATAATGTTATTAAAATTATTGTTGTCCTCAACTATAAAAAAGGTTTTACTCTCAGGCATCTAATCAAGATTTACAATCTTTTCTTTATAACTGACATACCAAATGTTGAATTATTGACTTTTAGACATCAATTTATCTTATTGTAAAAGAATCATCTTTCTTTTTTGACATTACCTAACATGGGATGCTAGTGAAATACCAAAGTTCTTAGGCCTGCGTTATTTGTAGTGGTGAGTGCCATGATTATATTTAGTATTTTGAAGAAAGTGGTCAAACCCAGAAGAACTCACAAGTCAAAATGTCCAACCACCCCTCCCAGGGACGCTACTTTCTACTTGGTCTCTGTGTGGCCAAACAAAAGGTAATGACAAAAGAAGGTTTGACTGTTAGGAATTACAGGTCACAGCCTACACCAAGGAAATAGCACGTGGAGACTTGGGCCCATGAGGTGCTGTGCAGATATTCAAGCCTCTCACTTGACACTGAATCTTATTTCTAAAATTATATCTACACTGCTAATGGATAGAATGGATTGTATGATGTAATCTCTAAATTACGTGAAAATTACTAAAGTCAAGATACAAACACAGTACATAGAATACTGGACCGAAAGCAAGTAAATGTGGGTTTCCACTCCTTAGTCATTCACTAGTTACTTTTAAACTGCCCTTCATTTATAAATTCTGGATTGGAACAACAGTACAGGCATTTTTGTCTACATTTAAAGATCATCTCTTGTCCCAAATGAGGGCCTTATTTGTTTCACTTAAAGGCCTAGAGAATGCTTTTAAAATATTTCAATAAAACAAGAAATTTTTAGCCTTTAAAACATTAATTTAGACATACTAGTTGTAACTAGGCATTGCTTCATATAAGAATACATTATTTTTTCTTTTTTTTTTTTTAATTTTTTTATTATTTTTTACCAAGAACATGTATTGGTACATTGCATACATAATGATCATAATCAACATGGTTATTTTGTACCTGTACATGATACATCTTGGTTTTCCCCCCTCTTCCCCCCTTCCCCTCCCCTCCCTTCCATTCACCCACCCCTCCCTATTTGCAATAAGTGTAACTACA
>PVJO010009199.1:0-65068 GCA_004026905.1 Hystrix cristata
GGGCCCTGTGCTTGCAAGGCAAGCACTCTAACCACTGAGCTAAATCCCCAGCCCCATTTCATACATCTTAATGCAGAAACATCAATGCGTTTATGGCAGAAGATCCTCACTGAAGGTATTGGGTATTAAATGGTTTATTTTCCTTTTTAAAACCTGAAAAATTGGACTTCTGTCCTCGAGAGTTTAGGATAAGGGACTGTAGAGCCCCAGTGTTCTAAGGCACCTCACTTTAGCCACAGCAGGCAGGAGAAGATCTGGAATGCTGGCTAGAGCCTTTAGGCTTTGTCCAGAAAGCAATAGGGAGCCATGGAGGAAGCAGCATGCCTTCAGAGAGTGGTGCTCAGTCAGGAGCATGCATCAGAATCTCCTAGAGGGCTTGTTGAACTCAGACCACTGGGCCTCATCCTCAGACCTCCTGACTTAGTGGGCCTGGGGTGGGGGTGGGCAGGTCTTGTCTCTAACAGGTTACCGGGGACCACACTTTGAGAACGGACACTTGGAACAGCACAGCCTTGGGGAGGGGGGCGGCAGCACCGGGAGTATCTAGTGCAGTAAGGAATGCATGGATGGGACGCCTTCCAGGGATGTGACACACGGGTCACTTAGTCTCAGCTCACATGTGATGCAATACTGCTAGTCAGTAGAGGAGCTACCTGCCGAGGGTCACACAGCTAGTAAGTGGTGGTCCAAGGACTCCGTCTTGGGGACTTGGGGTGCCAGAGGTTTCCCTCACTGCACTGAGGCAGGCCCTGGAGGACACGCCTGGGCGCTCTGTCCCTAGCAAGCTGTGCTGAGCTGTCACTGCCTCCGTGCAGCGGTCCAGAGTGAGGCCACTTTCCAGGCCCTGGCCGGGGATGGCCTGCCCTAACTTTTCTATGTAGCAAGACCATGAGCAGGTTCAGCAGGGCGAGCCCAGAGATTCCCACCTGGGGGCGTTCTCTGCCTCTGCCTCCAGCCCCCAGACGGCTGCCTCAGAGGAACCTGGCTGTGTCCCTCATGGGCCCTCTTCTCCAGCGATCTTGTCCTCAGCACCTCTTGAAAGGACGAAGCCTGTTTCCTATCTGCAGACTAGACTGCCTCATAGACTTCAGGACGGGACACACCAATATCAGAAAACCACCTACTGTGTGCTCACCAACTGTGAGGTCCCTGCCAGGCACCGTCCCCCAAGCATGGCGATGTGATGGGTGTTGGCATCGGCAACACCCATCTGTCCTTGTCAGATCTTTCTCCAGCCTCGCTGCTCTGCTCACTCCCCGGACAGACCTCTGCCGCCCCCTGAGGCAAATACTATAGAACAAATCACTAAGGGTTAAATAAGAGCGAGGCGTGCTTGTCCGAAATAGGACTTTCTGAACTCTTCGTGTGCCTAAGCTGCTCATGTCAGCCCGGGGACCACGAGGCTGCCTTGGAAAAGGGAGGCAGCATCAGAAACAGTCAGAGATGGCCTGGATCCCGGCCGTGCAGATGTGGGGATGGAGAAGACGGGAGGCTGTGACTCATGGCGAGCTGCCAGTGGGATCTGGATGTTTCTGAAACTTTGAAGTCCCGGTCCGCTGTGGGCCCTGGAGAGAGGGTGGGTCTGGAAATCCCACTGACCACAGAGCAAACCAGGACGCCGGGTGGCTGAGTCTGAGAGCAGAGCGCATAGCAGCAGTCCCCTCCCCAAAGTCCCCACGGGGGCTGTCAGCGGAGCCCAGATTGGAGCCCTCGCTGGGGAACCTGTGGCTCTACGGCCGGTGTAAGCCACAGCTCTTTGCCCCGGCGGCTGCCAGGTGCAGGTCCACTCATGGAGTCGGGGCCTGCAAGCCAGCAGAGGGGAGGCCGGCACCCGGGTCCTGCCTCTGGCCCATGGAAAGCACCCCAGCTGCAGAAATGGGTTTGCTCCGGCTTGTTGTGCTGTTGCTAAGTTCTGCGCTGATCAGTCGGGCCTCGTGGGTTTTTCCCTCTGGTTTCATGTTCTGACGGGAACTGAGTGAATCTGGAGCGAGTTAATTACAGCCGCAGCGTTCCAGAGGGTGTTAGGCCGCGGAGGCTCCTCCAAGTCCACACCCTCCCGGCTGTGGGCTGGAGGCTGGGCTATGAGCCGAGCTACAGGGCTGGACCCTCAGGAATGTGAGGAAATTTCTAGAAGCTAACTTGACTTGTAGTGAGAGGGAAGAGGCTTGAAGGTCAGTTCTGAATCCCACTTCCTGGCTCCACAGCTCACTTTGCTGGCATGTAAACCTCCACACAGTTTATTCCAAAAGTCATCCCAGCCTCTGGTCCCACAATGCCCCGGCCTCTTCTGAGCAGCCAGACAGGACGCCCCCAAGTATCCCAGACCCTGGAGTGTGCCTTTCCCCTCTTTCCTAGCTTCATCCAGACTGCCCTGACCCTTAGTTCTCTCCTTCTTCCCTCCCTGTAATCCTTTCCCCTCCCTCCCTCCTTCCCTTCTTCTCTTCTTCTCCCTTCCTTTTCTATGTAGCATACACTTTACACAGCCAGACAATATTGTACATTTTATAAATTGGTTTAGACATTTCACGAGCAAAATTATAATTTCAGGTAGAAATAAACACATAGAAGAAAAGCTAAGAAAAAGAAGGGATAAAAAGGAGATGTGTGTGTGTGTGGTGGGGAGGTGAAGGTAGGCCTCTCTAAGGTAGACATATTTAAGCAGAGACCTGGATGAGAAGGTGCTGGCTTTGAAAGCATCCGAGAAAGGTGTTGAGTGAGGGGACACATCAGGTGCAAAGGCCCTGAGGTGGGTGGAGTAGGGAAGTCTACACGGTTGAAACGAGCCAGGTGGGGGGGAAGCCAGAGAGGAGCTGAGCCCTCCCTCCATTTAGAGGAGGCAATGGGAGCCAGCTGATAAGGATGTGTTTTGGAAGGAGAGCTGTGCAATGTGGTGAGGTTATGGTGAGGGAGAGATGATGAGGAGAGATGGTGAGGTCATGGCAGAGAAGGTGGGAGCAGAGCAGATCTTTGGGGAGACGACCTCGAGTGGCAAGCTTGGGTTCCCAGTATGCGGCACCTGTGAGCCTGGGAAGCCAGACCCAACCTGTTCTCAGCCATCCCAGAGGGCAGCTGATGGGTCTTAAGCAGGGAGATTCCAGAACAGCTGAGACATTACCTCCTCTGAGGAGCCTCCTGATGCAAGAGGCCTTCCCCTGTCCTAACGTCACCTCATCTCACAGCTGGGACGAACATTCCCCAGTATTGTGTTTCACTCCAAAAGCTTTTGCTCCATGCCGAGCACTGGGCTAACTCCTCTGCTGTGGCATTAGCGACAAGATGCGGACTGTTTGCAACGCCACAGTTTCACAGATGAGGAGACAGGCAGAGAGGGCAGTAAATTGCCCAAGGCCACACAGCTGAGAAGTGCTGATTTTCAGTCCAGGAAGCCTGGTCACAGAGTCTGGGTGTGCAAACAATGCACTCCACTGTCTGAATACACACATGCACGCACACATGCATGGACAGCCCTGTGCATATGAGGACGCTGTGGTGGAGGATCCTGGCCCAGTCTGGTCTGGTCTGTGGGCCTCTTCCTGGTGTTTATTCACTTGCTGGATAAATATTTATATGTGGGGGCCAGGCTAGGGGGCGGCCAGGAAGCCAAGATGAGGAGCCTTGTTTCCTGCCTGCACAGTAATGAGGGGGGTGGGGGGCAGGGGCGGGGGGGGGGCAGGAAAAGTAATCAGACAGATGTTCAGTGCCCAGAGAGAAAGCCCATGCCGCACCCAGGAACAGAGTGCATCTCCGTGCCACCCAATCCTGTGTGACCAGACAAGTCCCCCCACCTCTCCCAGCTTGTTTCCCCCTCAATGTAATGGGGATGGTGACACCCACCTAGAACTGTCATGAGAGTTCTAGAATATTCACATCATCAAACTTTTTACGGTTGTTCTTTCTTTTCCATCTTGGTGAAAAATTCCTATACCGTTACTCAGTAAGGAAAAGCAACACTTCTGTTTCACAGGCTGGGTTTAATATTCTCTCTCTCTCCTCTCTCTCGCTCTCTATCTCTCTCTCTCTCTCTCTCTCCTTTTCCCAGAGAAACTGGGTGGAGGGCTGATAAAATGTCAGGTGGAGGTCTTGGCTGTTTATACCCTGCCTCCTCACCCCTACCCCCAGTCACCCTGGCAGATGACATGGGACTACAGGGATTCTCAGCTGTCACTTGACACAGCAGATCCAGGGCCCTGATTTAGAACTTTCGCTGTGAGTGGAGGCTGGACCCGCCCACTTGCCCTCCCAATGGCGACTCACCTGCTGTGCTCCTGTGCCCTGCACCCCAGGGGTGGGAAGCAAGAGCTCCGGATCCAGAACCAGGCGGTTTCCATGGCCTGGGCTGAGCCTCAGAACCCAGCCCCGGGCCCTTCCAGAAAGCCTTCCCTCCTTCCCTGCCTGTGGCTTCCCCGGTGCGGCCCAGACTCCTGTAGGTAGCAGCCTCTGTGAGGGAAGCTAGTGACCCCGAGTGGGAAGATGTCAGGGCTTCCCCTGGGAAGGGAGGCGTGCTATAAAGACTCTTCCCTCTGCAAAGCCACTGTGTGACACTGCCATGTCATTAGCATTAAACACTCTACAGACGCCATGTACCTTCATGAGCATGTGTGACAGACAGCCTAGAAGGCAAGACAAGCAAAATATTGATAATGCTCTCTCTGGTGATGTGAGCTTAGGAGGGGTTTTATGTATGTGTTTATTTTTTCTAAATTTGTTTCGCTGAAAGCTGTATTAGCTTTTCATCACTGGGACCAAATAGCTGACATATACTGCTCAAAGGAGGAGGGGTTTGTTTTGGCTCACAGTTTCCCAAAGTTTAGTCCAGGGTCAGCTGGTTCCAAGGCAGGAACACAGCAGAAGGGTGTGGCAGAGGAGACCCATGGCAGCCAGAGGGCAGAGAGAGAACAAGAAAGAGCCTGAGATCTGAGAGGAAGGAAGGGCCTGGGGATGGGATATACCCTTCCAAGACATGCCCCATGATCGATCCATTGATGAAGTTGGCACCCTCACGATCGCTTCTGAAAGCCCCACTTCACCAACACGTGAGACTTTTGGGGACATTTTGGATCTAAGCCATAATAAAGATGTTCTACTACTACTAAAAAAAATCACAAGAAAAGAGACCCCCAGCTTTTAAAAAGTATCAAATAATTTTGTGAAAAAGAGGAAGCTCAAAGATACAACAAAAACAAAGTATCTTATTTTTCAGATGTGAAAAGTGTAACACCAGAAGCAAAAATAATAGGTAAAATTACATATAACCCAGCAAACAGAATATATATGACTAAAAATTTCATATTATATATATGTGTGTGTGTATGTCTACAGTCGTCATACATTCTAGATAAGAAAGCCATGTATGAGACAGAATACAAATAATGTAGGCCCCCATACAGGCCACATTTCAACATAAAGACAGGACTCTGCTGATTTACTTTCTTACTGTCCCCTGAGGCCACAAGGCTCTTGAAGGTTGAGATAAAGTTGGACGGCCTCTGTGTCCCTCTGAGTATATAACAGGTGCTCAATAAACATGTATGAGTGAACATATGACTATCTTCTTTAAAAACAGGGATGTATATTAAAATTCTAAGAGCAGAATGCATGCCAGCAACGACTGTAACAATGTGTGTGACAAGTTACTAAAACACAGAAGGTTGGCTCTTCCTTGGCAGCCACCCAGGGCCAGCTCCAGGCCCCATGTCTCTCTTGAGTTGTTCTATCCATCTGGGTTGCTTGTGGCCCCTCCGGCTTGCCTGCCAGGACAAGGTGGACGGGGACTGTCTTGTTTGTCTCTGAAGCCAGGACACTCAGCACAGCTTGGGCTGTTCCCGGGAGTCTGGTGGAGTTCTGGGAAAACACGCCAACGGTCAGAAAAATGCAACGGGCAAGATGCTTTTGTTCCATAAGAGAATAGGAGCAGTCTCGACACCAGACACAAAGGAGGAGCGGAGCCCAAGAGCAGGCCTTTAAAGCATACTTAGGTCCTCCTTCCTCACTGTCGTCAGCTCGAGAGGACAGGCGGAAAGCGACCGGGAAGAGAGCAGGGTCACTGCTTCCTCCCTGTGCGGTGGCACTCGAGTTTCTTACACGTGGGGCTCAAGTGAGGCTTCTCTATATTTGCCCAAGTAACTCAAAACAGTAGACTGACTTCAAGTTGATTTGGATTCCTACTGCATGCGGCTGTATTTATTGAGTAAATGGATGGATTTAGACTCATTTTTGTCACATTTCCACCCCTGGGCCTTCTCGCTTGTGGCACCACAACGAGTAAGAATTGGGACATTCATTAAAAAGAACCTCATTGAGTTTCTGGTAGGTTCCAGGCCCACCTGCAGCTCTCATATTCACCAGGACCCCAGGCTCTACCTGGCCATAGTGCTGACATCCTAAATCCACGCCATACTCCACATATTTTGACTTGGTTGAACATCCATGAATGCTCATAGCAGTGTTCTTCATAACAGCCAAAAATGGAAACAACTCAAATGTCCATCAATCAAAGGATGAATAAATACAAAGTGGCATATTCATACAGTGGAATATTACTTGACTCTAAAAAGGCGTGAAGCATGATACCTACTACAACACGGGTGAACTCTGAACATTATTCTAGTGTAAGTAACCAGTCACAAAAGACTATCGATTATGTGATTCCATTTATGCGAGATGTCCAGAGTAGGCAAATCTTAGACCCTGAAAGGAGGTTGACACTTGCCGAGGGCCAGGGGCACAGGGTCATAGGGAGTGACTGCTAGTGTCTGGGGGTTTCTTTGTGGGTTGATGAAAACATTCTTGAGCTCATCATGGTGATGGGCACACAACTGCGAATATACTACGAATGACTGACTGGTACATTTTACCTGGGTGAATGATACGGTGCACGAATTTTATTTTGACAAAGCAGTTATAAAACAAAAAAGAAAGTAGAGAAGTTCCCCTTCCAAGCATGTGAAGTGTCAGGGAAACTGATGTTGCAATCCAGCGGTCTGCTCTGGTTTATGGGTGGAATTTTTCTTTTTCAGCAGCTTTGAGGTCACTCTCTCAGGCCGCTCCGCTCAGGGCTCACTTTGTCCTCCGCAGCCTCCCGTTCCCCTTGTCACTGCTCGTCCCCAGGACCAGTCACCTGATCTGCGGCCCTGGGCCCACCTCGCCCTGCACCACTGCCCTGCATCGGAGCCACACGGCGCCACCACTGCCAGCTCCCAGATGCCTGAGCTTCCACCTGGGCCCCTAGCGACGCCGGCCCGCAGTGTTGTGCTGTGTTTGGATGAGCAGCGCGTTCGCTGCCAGCGTTACCAGGCTTGAAGGGTGACTAATCCCATCTGCATTTTTGGTTACAGCTGCCTGGACTGTTCAGCTGAAGGACCTGGAATCATTCAGCTGTTTGGGGACAAACTCCCCTCTTCCCCGTCCTGGATGCCTGTGCTTCAGCCACTGCTCACACACTCCTGGTCCAACAGATATTTTCGGAGCACCTACTGTGTACCGGACACTATTCTGAGGACAAACAACAGGATAACGAAACATACACAAGTAAGAGAAAAACATAAGAAATAGACAAGTAAAAGAAAAGAAAGAAATCGGGCATGGTGGCACATGCTTATAATCAATCCCAGCACTCTGGGAGGCTGAGGCAGGAGAGTTCAAGCCCAGCCTGGACAATTTAGTGACTTAGTGAGACCCTGTCTCAAAATTAAAAAAATAGAAATTGAAAAGGGCTGAGGATGTGGCTCAGCATAAAGGCCCTGGGTTCAATCCCCAGTACTGCCAAAAAAGAAAAGAAAGAAAAAAGAAATGATAAGTGAGGTATCGCTCAGATAAACAGTGTGACAGGACTGTGAATATATTCATCCCTCTATATCTACATCCACAGACTCAGCCAACCACAAATCAAAAAGAAAACTTTTTAAATTTTGTCTGTACAAACATGTACAGATTTTTTTGTCATTATTCCCTACGCAATCCAGTACGACAACTGTGTACATAGCATGTACACAGCATGTGCATAGGTCTGTGCCATGTCTTATGTAAGGGGCTTGAGCATAGTCGATTTTGGTAGCCCAGGGAGTCCTGGGTCCAATCCCCCAAGCCCAGGATCCCAAGGGACACCTGTCTCCAACTCCAGCTGGGTCAGAAGTGGGGCCAGGGAGGAGGCAGCCTTCCTGAGAGACGGCTGAGAAAGAACATGTGAGGGAAGATGAGGAGCAAGAATGGTTCAATGGTGCCCACCTAAAGTTCCATGAGGAAGCAAGAGAAGGGGCAGCGGGAGCTGCGAGAGGGGACCAGGGTATGCAGGGCCTCCTCAGCCTCAGGGATGAGTCAGCTCTCTCTCTGAAATGCAGCAGGAAGCCACTGCAGGTTTCCAGAAGAACAGGATCTGGCCGCCATGTTTCAAAGGTCACTCTGGCTGCTAGGTGGGGAATGGACAGGTGGTGGGGACTGGAAAGCTGGGACCAGGGCCGTCCACAGTCCCATCTGCAGCCTGGTTCTGGCAGCCCCACCTCGTCTGCCATCTCCAGGAGGCTTCAGGGGCAGGCAGTATCCCCTCCTCTAGGATCACAGTGGCACTTCAACACTGTTGCTGTGTGCCTGTGGAAGTGTCATTTAAATCCACTGCTTTTATTTTCCCTCAAATAACATATTTTTAAAGGAAATTATATCGCAGCCAAAGGTTATGGTTTGTTACACAAGTTACTCTGTTTTTTCCTAATCCACATGAATGTAAACCACAGTACTTAAAAAGTTTTAAAATGAACAAGTATGTACAGTCTTAAGACTGAAGATGAAAAGTGAAATTATAAGTACAAAAATTTACCAGGAATTCAGGAGCTTGATACATTATTTTTTTCTGGAGCATATTAAATACTTTTTTAAAAAAATTAATCCAAATACCAGTTTGAATCATTTTGTGTGAGTCTGGCAAAGAGTAACATGTAAGTTACTGGCTTTGGTGCTTCCTGGTTGTGTGGCCTTGAGTGGCTATTTCGCCATGTTGAGCTTCAGTTTCCTTCTCAGTAAAGTGGGAACAATAATAATCTGACCTCGTGAGCTGCACAGAGCACTCGGTACGCTCAACAAACATTATGTAGTTATGTGAATCGAACCGACTGCAGTCTAATTCAGGCTTTCTTGAGCACCAGCTACATACTGGGCGCTACAGTGAGCGCTGAGGTTCTAGAGACAGACAAGAATAGTCCTGCCCTTAGGCGATTAATTTTTTAATTTGGGAGCGAGACAAACCTCTAGGAAATCTCATTTCACTGTAAAGGGGGCACACTAGCAGGATGTTACAAAGGCGCTCACAGGGAGGAGGGAAGGTTCTGCCTAGGCCAAAATCATGGGCAGATTCTGGCAGACGGTGCTCCTTAATCTAGGTTTTGGTGGATGAATAGGAGTTTGCTAGGTTGACAGAGAGGAACTGGAACATTTCAGGCAAAAGGAACAGTATATGGAAAGTTATGGAGGCCCAAGATGGGCGAGCCTAAGTATGAAAGGCTGACTTGACACAACTGTCCCCAGATACGGCCTTTATCTTAAGCTTGGAGGGTACCTATATCAATGGGCAGGGAACCTAGGTGCCCGCTTGTACTTGAGCTGAAAGGCGATATGAAGCATAGATGCTCGTGGACCTGAAACCTCTTCTTACCTGAGCAAACTGGGTGTGTGGATCTCCTCACCCACACTGTGGGAACGAGGTACCTGAGAGTTAAGGAGAAGGTGAGTGAAGGGCTGGGCCTGGCCAGGCCCGCCCCACAGCTCTGCGGGTCCCCACTGCCTGCTCCCCACACTCGCCTCCACAGGACGCGGGAAGCAATGTCCCCACAGTCAGCAAGTCCAGCCCAGCAGCGGCCAGACTGGCAGAGCCAGGCCGTCCCTGCCCTGGCCTCGCCATGCCCCCATCCACACCCAGGGAGTTCCCGGATCACCTGGCTGGGCCTGGCCCAGGCAGGAGCGTCGTGGCACACCAAGTGTTCACGCAGGGCTAAGGAGAGCGGGGGTGGGGGGGGGGCTCTGTCACAGAATGGCACCCCGGGACCCCTCCCTCAGTGAGCCAATATGAGGCCCCCCACACAGCCAGAGCAGGAATTAAAAACAGGGAGGATCTCCAGGGTCCCCTCTGTCCGGCCGCACACATGTGTGCAGTGTCTGTGTGCTCAAGGCCCTCACTTGCCTGTCCAGTCCCCGGCCACCCACACTCCCTGCCTCGCCACAGGCCCTATTCGCAGCTCTGCTGATTCTGCCCCGCCTGCCCTGCCCTCCCTTTCTGCACACTCTCCCCTTGCCCACTCCCTCCTGGCCAGCTCTCACTGATCCTGCAGGATCCAGCCCAGTTGCCTCTCCTCCAAGAAACCTTCCCAGATCCTCAGCCCAACAGGGTCAGTCCCTGCCTCCTCCTCAGTCACAGGGTACCTCCGAGTCACAATGGCTGAGAGTCACAAGCAGGGCGAAACAGACTGTCTGCTCTGGTGTTATCATTGTCTATTCACAACTTGTTAATGAAAGAGTGAAAGAAAGAACTCAGGGCTGGGGATTTAGCTCAAGTGGTAGAGTGCTTGCCTAGCACATGCAGGGCCCTGAGTTCAAGCCCCAGCACCAAAAGAAAAAAAAAGAAAAGAAAGAACTCTAAATCAATGGCTTTACTCCCTCACCCGTGAGGGCAGCAACTGCTGTGGAGAGTAGAGTGTGTCCCCCGACAGGGTCGCCATGTGCAGCCTTATAGACACAATGCCAGGGGTGATAAGCCGTGTGAATGACACTCCCCAGAGGTGGGCAACACGCCTGCCTGACCCCACTGACTGTTCTGGAAATATTTGCAGCCTATCAGGTGGTGGAGCAAAAAGGCCACAAGTTTCAGACTCAACCTTGTTTAAATTCAAATCCCAGTTTTAGCTGCTGTGTGCCTTGAGGTAAATAACTTATTCTCTCTGAGCTGCTATAATAAAATGGCAACAAGTACCCACCTCTTCGGTCTTCTGTGAGCATTAGATAAGGAAATAGGAAATGCCCAGAATATGATAGGCCCACAACAACTATTCACTCCCTTCCTTGGACGTCTCTCCTAACTTCCCAGTTGTTTGCAGAGAGCATAGGTCAGGTTCAGAAACCTGGGTCCTGGGACCGCTTCTGACACAAATTAGTAAGGTGCTGGTCCTGTAGGAACTTATCTTGCAGGTGCCTTCACGCATGTGCTGCAGAATCTACACAGAAGCATTGTGAATAAAGGCAAAAGACTGGAAACAACCTCCATGCCCATCAGAAGACGCATGACTGAATCACACCCATGCAGATGGTGCTACACAGCTGTAACACAGAGGTAGCCATCTATATCCTCACGATAAGCCATCCCCAAGATAAAGGAAGAGAGAAAGGAAAGATATGAAGTAGCTTGTGCAATGGACCAGGAGGGGTCAGGGCACAAACCACAGAAAGTGACATTTGCCCAGGATCTCATTTTGCCCAATGGTGCCCAGTGGTGAAGTTGTATCTCTTAAACACAGAGTAGCGAGGCTTAGTCCTCACATACCACAGATACTGTGGAGCACTGAGATCTGGTTCTCTCACTGAAGCCCCCTAAGAAAGGCTGGCCAGAACATTCTGGAAAGATATGAGACACTGATCATATCAATCTCCTGAGTGGAGAAGGAGGAGAGCAGAGGCAAGCATGGACGGGGCCACTCAGCATCCTTCGGTACTTCTGAATCTTTTGTCATAGATGTGATCTGACTTGTTAAAATGAAAGCAGCTCATTTTAAATATAAACTTTGTAAAGACACCATGCAGGATATAATAACTTGCTGTTTGGACTTGGGCAAGACTCGCAGGGACTCTATTTCTCCATCTTTGAGATGGAAGGACCACCTTGAGAAGTGACCACAGGACCAGCAACGGAGAGCCATTCTGGAGTCCCAGCACCAGTGTGTGGTTGGGACAAGGGCCTGGCCAGGCAAGCCACTGCTGAGTCCCAGTAGGGCTAAATCCCCAGGAGAGCCTGTCCTCCCTGGGATGGCAATGTCAGCACTGCTGAGCCACCAGATACTGGCACACACTCTGCGTCCCAGCAACAGGAGCTGTTGTTGACATGGTTGCTGGGGCAGCAGGATCACAGCATCCCTGCCTCAAAGGGGCTAATTTTAAACACCAGGTTCTGGGCAGACAGGACAAAAAGGTCAGAGCCTGGTTACCTACAAGACGCACACACTAAAAAAAGATGACCCTGAATGCAGAGAATAGCACAGAGAAAATATCTCTCCCTATTCCCTGGCTCCCTCCTTCCAAAAACTGCCTGATGCCAGGTAGGCCTTTCTGCCAGGAGCTGGGAAGGGAAGCAGCAGGGAACAGTGCCCTGAGGTGTCCCCCTCTTAGCCTAAATCAGGACTCTCAAAGTGATCTGATTCCAAGAATCCCAACTGGGAACAAGGATTCAAAACAGAACAGCAGGTATCAGACAGCTAATTCTTAAGGCTCTATTTGAGTTTCCTGATTATTTTCTAGTGGTTTTTGTTTGACTTGTTTCATTCAAAGTCCAAATAAGAGCTACGCCTGGTGATTGGTTGAAATGTCTCCAAGTCTTTTTTCTCTAGATTTCCTATTTGTTTACTGTTTCTGTCTTTTTTGTTTTCTTGCAACGAATTTGTAGAAGAAACCAGCTGCTTATCTAGTACCCACATCTCAAGTTTACTGACTACAGTGCATCCCCACAGTGATATTCAACGTGTTCCTCTGTCCCCTGTAGCTCCTGTAAAACACTGGTTGAATTTAAGGGATTAATCAGATTCAGATTGGAGATTTGGCAAGATTACTTCATGGATGGGACCATGTTCCTCCTTCTACAAGCTCGGAGTACCTGTTTGGGTGTGTTTTTGTGATGTAAGCAGCCACTGCCACCCAATGCCCCGTTCCATGAATTTATTAGAGGTGGAACAATGAGCCTCTATCATCCCCTTTACATTTTTAAGCAGGAATAAGTTTGATTACCTGGAGATATCATGTATACAGGAAAGGGAGAATGAATTATGATTCTTTCCCTTTATTTAGGAGCTTCAATTCTTTCTGGCACATTAAATAGGTGCCTGCTGTATGCGTGGACACGTTGCTGGAAACCTCTGTCTCCCCAGCTATAAAATGGGCACCTGGGGACTACACAACCTTACCCTGGTCCCTGGGGAAAGCTCCCGCTTCTCCTTAAAGGCTGTGTGCACATGCAGGCCTTCTACAACGCCAGATCCCAGCACACAGCAAGGCTTTCAGCCTCTCCCGGGGCCCCCCTCCAGCCAGTCCCACTGCTGGGAGGTGGCAGACGATGCCAGCAGGGCCCTGCCTGGACAACGATGCTAAGCTCCGAGGGTGGCACGGGCACCAAATGCGATAATGCAGCTCCTTCCTGTCTCAGCCCCGCGGGGAGGATCCGTGCCCCGTAGCTCGGCACCGTGGGCTCTCGGACCCGGACACACACCCGCAGTGAGGGTCCATGCGTGGCCTGTGCAGCCCGCCGAGCGGACCTATTGTTCGGCCGCTTCCCCAGCCCGGAGGGGGCCGCTGGGACCGGGAGGCGCCCGCCCTTCCTGCGCAGTGCTGACGCGGGGTGGCGGAAGGAACAGCGCTCTCCCTCCCGGCGCGCATTCCGTTCGTGCCGGCCGCGCACGCACGTCCGCACCTCCGGCGCCCGCTCCCAGCTCGCCGCCGCCCGCGATCGGGGTCCGCACCTGCCCAGGAAGGAGGCGACTACATGGGGCCGGGGAGCAGAGCCCACCGCTCCTCCCAACCCTGCCTGAGCTCTGCGAGGCCCTGTCTACAGCTAGGACAGTGGACGATGCCCAAGGCATACAGGACCCCGCTGGGGCTGGGGGCCCCAAGGCCCCGTTCTCCTTCCCTGCACCGCGCCACTTCCCGCCCTGCCTGCAAAGGAACCCCCGAGAGCGTAGCAATTCAGGGGCCTTCCGCTCACAAGCAGCAACCGCGGGAAAAGTAAAGGGGTCCAGAGCTACACAGTCAGGCGTTCGACATCCCCAAAAAAGAGATGTGCAATGGGGAGCAGAGCCAAGACCAGTGTCGGGCCTAGTGCACAGCACCATAAGGACATCTTCTCACTTAAGCCTCACGACCGCTTAGCCAAATCCGTACCGCTGACCCCAGGTTCTGTGTCTTTCAAGGAAGTGGCTGAGCCCAACTTTCCAAAGCCTTATTTCCCCGGAACCAGAACCGGCATGGTTTAGTTGCTGGCTGCATCGCTCTGCTAGCTGCCACTACCGGGAAGCGGGGAAGTTGCAGCACCTCTCCGTGTCTCGGCTTCCTCATGTGTAAAATGGAAATGATACCAGAATCTACTCCGTTGTTTTATCATGAACATTCTAGAAGATGATACATGGAGTTCGATTTATTGTTAGCCTCTAGAATTCAAAGACACTGAAAGGGGAAAGTGTCCCTGAAGGGTTTCTTGGACAGTCACCTATAATGAAGGTGAGTCTTGTAAAGTCCGTGCTGTTCAAAAAAGGGCAGGAAGAGGGTCACTCCGTGTTTTCAGCACTAGCAGATTTTTCCCAGCCACCCTTGGGCCTCAGTGCCTTTGTCCTGGCCTCCCTACTCTGCCCTTGCACAGCCAAAGGAAAACCAGACATTCTTGACATGAAAATTTTCCACATCCTTCAGGGCAATCTTTTGGTGCCAGGAATAGTCAGCAGGATTTGGGAGTTAGCCCAGGCCACTAAAAATAGCTTCCACTGCCCCCCTGGAAGGCCTGCACCATGTCGCCCCAGATGGCCTGCCACCTAATGAGCTGCTTGCCCTGACCAGCACCTTAAATGACCATGAGTGTTGCTGCGCTGGCCAGCCAAGGACACAGAGGGACCAGCTTCCACTCAGCCTCCGCAGGTCAGCTGCTAAGCCCAGACCCCACAGCCTTCCTCTCAGACACGTCCCTTCCCTCTATCGCTAAGAGCAAGCAAGGCACATCGCCCATTTTACCAGTGCTCACACGAGCAGAAACGCATGTCTCATCCTCCCTACCGCCTACGCCGGTCACAGGTGTTTACACTTCAACACACACCAAGCAGCCTCATGCCCAGCATCTCCCTCCCTACCCAAACATCCAGCGGTCCATCTGCATCCTTCAGGCTGTCTCCATGTCTTTTCTACCTTTGCCTATGTTCCTCCACGATTCCCTCATTAACCCCAGGAAGATTTTTGTTAAACTTGCTTCTTGCTGTTGGTGACTGGGGTTTCTAGAGAGAGAGAAGAGAAGGGAGATTTCCAAACTATTTTCATAGTACCTGCTACTCTCCAGATCCAATAAACCTGTCCCCTACATATGCCTGTCAAGTCGGTGAGACTTCCAGCCCAGCAGGGAAGCGGGACTCCTGAGGTCCAGACTGCCTGCCCAGCCTTGCAGCCAGTGTCTCTGGGCTCTGGTCTGAGGTGGGGCTGGTGGGGAGGCACTTTGCCCAGCAGAGGGGGCAGATCTGGGAGGCCAGCATCCCTGGGGTCACTGCCACACGCTGGAGCACAAACATTTCCCACCCTAGCCTGCCTGGCCACTTGCTGAGGGGGAAGAGAAGAGGAAGAGGAGATGTGTTCCAGAACCAGCCCAGCCAGGAGCAGAAGCCACATGGTTGTCCCTGCAGAAAAGCAGAGAAAGCAGACCTGTCAGCTGGGTTTGACAAGACCCAGACAGCGAGGCAGGCAGTGGCAGTCTCTCTTCAGACCTCCCCATCTGTGGTCTGATCTGGGCCAGGCCCTTCCCCTCCCTACCTCAGCTCCCACTGGCAAGAGGTTTGCGCAGGCTGCCTTCCTGCTCATCCACTATTACGGCTTGTATCTAGATGTCCCCCCAAAGCCTCAAGAGGTCATAGATGGGGAGTTTCAAAGATGGCTGGATTAGAATGTGTGAATGTGGATTAAGGGTGTGATACTGGGATTAAGGGGAGTGGATAATGGAAGCCCCACACTGGGTATGAGTGGCACCAATCAATAGGTTTGTAACCTGTTTGGAGTAAAAGGGAAAGGCAGGCTCGTTCTTGCTGCTGCTGCTGCTGCTTGCTGCTTCTCTGGCTCCGGCCTGCTTGCCATGAACTGTTTCTCTTCTGTGATGCCCCTCTGCCATGCCACCCGGCCTTGGAACCAGGTGACTGTGGACTGAAATCTCTGCAAACTGTGAGCCAAAATAAACCTTTCCTCCTTTAACTTTGGGTGTCGGGTATTTTGTCTCAGCAACAAGAAAAGCAACTAAGACATCCCCTCACTCATTTGCTTCCAAAAATATTTCTTGAGCACCTATTACTTTCCAGGCCTGGGTCAATCATGAGGAATACAGCTGTGAATACTGTTATCCCTGACCAAAAGATATTCACAGCACAGGAGAAGGAGGCCACAGTCAACCACTATGAGCCTTGAACTGAACCTAGAGCCATGCCTGGGGTCTGGGGGTTCTCAGCACTGCAGAGAGTGGTATAGGCCAAAGAATGAAGAGCAAAAGAAAAGAATAGCAGGGCAGGACTACAATAGGTAAGGTGGCCTGGCTGGGAGGGGGGCAACCTCTCAAAGAGGGGTGGGATAAGTGTATGTTTGAGTATGTGTGTGCAGGAACGCATGTGAGTAGGTATGGATGCATGTGTATGAGCGTATGTATTTGAATGTGAATATGCACAAGTGTGTGAATGTGTGTGAACACGTGCGCATGTGATTGTGAGTGCTTTTATGAGCTTTTGCACATGTCTGCAGATGCTCAGCAATGTGTGAGTGTGAGCATGTGTACATATGAACATAAGTGGGAAAGGGAAGCCGGGAAGCTGAGTTTATTGAGGGAATCAGTGCGGTACAGTGGCTGCGGTACCCAGGGGAAGAGGTGCCACACCAGAAGCAGCACGCAGTGAACCCCTGCCGTGTGCCAGGCCTTGTGTGTACTGTAGTAACTCACTTCGCTATCACCGCAGACCCACAAGGTGCTTCTGCTTCCAACCCATTGTGCAGATGAGGAACCTCAAGTGCTGAGAGGTTAGATAACTTGCCGGAGTATGTAAGGTGCCCAGAGTTTGAACCTGGCCCCAAAGGCCTTGCTCTCATCCTCTCCAGCAGGAACCACACTTGAGGGCCCTGCAGAGGCCACAGAAACCATTGTACTTTGTTCTGGGCATGATGAGAAGCTGCTACAAGGTTCTAAGGAAAAGTATGACTTCAAGTACATGACTTCAAGTAGCTACTAAAATTAGGTTGAAAAGCCCAGCATAATAATGGGATTTAGAAGTACAATTTTTCTTTTCCATACTGGGGATTGAACCCAGGGCCTTCAGGCTGCGGTACTTTTTTTTTTTTTTTGACACAGGATATTGCTAAGTCACAGAGTTTGCCCAGCTTGGGCTCAAATTTGCAATCCTTCTGCATCAGCCTTCCAAGTGTGTGCCACCATGCCTGGCTCAGAAATATGGTTTTCTTAAAAACAAAATGCCTACCAGATTCAAAAGAATGAGAAGACCAGTTATAGACTGGGAGAAAATATTTGTCTAATATACATATCTGATAAAGGACTGTTATCTATTTTTCTTAAAAGTTGCAGACTCACACTTTCTGGTCTTTTTTTTTGTTTTTTGTTTTTGAGACAAGTTCTCACTATGCAGTTCATGATGACCTTGAACTCACTATGCAGCCCAGGCTGCCCTTGAACTCATGGTGATCCTCTTGCTTCAACCTCCTGAATGCTGGGATCACAGGTGTATGCCACCATGCCCAGCCGACTGTTATCTAAAATATATAAGGAACTCTTAAAACTCAACAATAGGAAGAAAAATCACATATTTAAAAGTTGGGCAACAGGGCCGGGGACTTAGCTTGCCTTGTGCTTGCTAGCACAAGGCCCTCAGTTCAATCCCCAGCACCGGAAAACAAACAAACAAAAAAACCCTGGGCAAAAGATCTAGATAGGTGTTGGCACATGCCTGTAATCCCAGCACTCAGGGAGCTGAGGCAGGAGGATCGCTGCAAGTTCGAGGTTTGCCAGGACTACATAGTGAGTTCAAGGCCAGTCTGAACTACACAGTGAGATCCTGTCTCAAGAAAAGAAAACAAAACAAACAAAAAAAGATCCAGACACTCTACCAAAGAAGACATACAGATGACAAGAAAGGATATGACAAGTAAGGACATCATATAAAATCAGGTTAAAATAACAGCAAGATGCCACTACATACTATGACAGCGGCCAAAGTCTAAAATACCAACACCACCAAATGTTAGTGAGGATGGGGAGCAACAGGAACATCACTTTTGCTGCTAGAGATACAAAATAGTACAGCCTCTTGGAAAGACAGTTTGGCAATTTCTTACCATACTCTACTGTACAATCCAGCAATTGCATATATTGATATTTATTGAAAGGAATTGAAAATTTATGTCCATACAGAAAGCTGTTTGCAGATGTTGATAGCAGCCTTTATTCAGAACTGCCAAACTTTGGAAGCAACTGAGATGTTCCTCAGTAGGTGAGTGGATAAGCCATGACCCATACAGCATTAAAAATAGGGGCTAGGGATTTAGCTCAGTTGTTAGAGTGCTTGCCTAGCAAGCGTAAGGCCCCAAGTTCGATCCCCAGCACCAAAAAACAAAAAATGAGTTATTTAGTCATAAAAAGAAGTAGAGGAAACTTAAATACATATTACTAAGTAAAAGAAGCCAATGTGAAAAAGCTACATACTGTTAGATTTCAAATGCATGACATTCTGGAAAATGCAAACATATGGAAAATAAAAAAGATCAGTGGTCACCAGAGGTTAGAGAGAGAGAAGGCTGAATAGAGGGAACATGGAGGATTCTTAAGGCAGTAAAACTACTCTGCATAATACTGCAATGCTGGATGGGTATTTATTCTACATTTGTCTAAAGCCACAGAATGTATACCACCAAAGGTGACCCCTAATGTAAACTGTGGGTATTGGGTGATAATAACGTGTAGTGTAGGTTCACAGATTGTACAAATGTTCCTCTGGGGGGGAATAATGAGAATGGTGAACGCTATACCTGCGAGGGGGCAGGGGGCATATGGCAAGCCTCTCTACCTTCCTCTCTGTTTTGCTGTGAACCTAAAACCGCTCTAAAAAATAAAGTCCATTTCAAAACAATTTTAAAGATCTACTGATATTTACACACATATATACACACACATAACATTGAGTAAATCTAAAAATTATGTTATTTGTAACAGCAACACACACCAGAAAGAACTATTTGATTCTATTTATATTAAAACCCTGGAGATCACAAATTTTCAGGGACAGGAAGCATCACGCTTGTTGGCTGAGGCGGAAAGGGAAGAGATGGCCTGGGAAGGGCACAGAGAGTCTTTTGTCATTGTTGTGTTGAAGGAGGGCAGCATGGCCCGCAGCAGACCCTCCATCTGCCTTGTAGAGGAGAAGACCCTAAATTCTATATCCAAGGAAAATGTCAAAATGAGGTGGGGGTCAGGGTCCAAGCTGGTGCTTTTCAGTCTTTCTTCCCCTGTGGCCATTTCCTCAGCTTCAGGACACCACAGGAAGCGTACTCATGGAATGAATCCATCACTCGGACCGGTTTTGCATAAGAGCCAGACAAGCGCAGGGGCCCTCTTGGGAATCCAGTTCTAGGCCAAGCAGGTTGGGCCTCAAACAAGTCCTGGGGACTTTATTCCTTCCTTAAAGCTGACTGAACCATAGTAACTTGGCTTCAGACCATTCCTCAACACCCTGCCATCAGGAGTCCCTCCTGTGCTGTGTCCTCAACCTTCTAAGGCCCAAGGTCACCTCCTCCAGGAAGCCTCTCTACCTTGTTTCCCCTACCTCCCTCCTCCCTACACCTTTTCAACCCCTGCCACACCTACACTTTGCTCAAGGTTACTGTGTTAAAGCTGCCAGTCAGCCCGTCTGTCTGCCATTTTCCCGGAAGACAATAGGCCAAGGACCATGTCCCCTCCAGGGCCTGACACTGCTCCAACTGGAGCCCCTGGCTTGACCAGAGCCAGCTGCCTTGGCCACTAGCTGCATCCACAGTGGACACCATTCCCTACCCCCACCTTGGCTGACTTGAGTCCCTACAGGTGCAAATGCAAATACAGTCCCTCAACCCCCATCCCAGGAGGTTTCTTCATTTATACAGCCATTCACTTCCCACAACACGTGACCATTGCACAGAGGCTGGGGACTCAGAAATTCACAGGCACGATCCTGTCCTCAGGTGGCCCACAGTCGGGAGGAAGCAGGTGCCGCTTCCTCACCTCCTTCCCTCCTCCTGCCCTCACTGCTCACCTCCCTTCTTCATTAGCAACAGACACAGAACTGACAAATGCCAGGAAGGCGGCTGTGGAAGGCCAGAGGAGAGTCCCCCAAGGTCACTAAACAAAGGATGTTTCCAGGAGATTCAGCATGGACACCAAGTCTTCCTACGAGATGAGAAGCTGTGAGTCATAAGCCCCAAGCAGCCCTACAGACTTCCCCATGAATCACGCACTGCCCTATACTCCTCGGCTGAGGCACACGCCTTGGGGAATTCTCCCCCGGGCAAGAGGGAGGAAATATTGGGGGGAAGTGGTGGGAGGATGGAGCTCAGAGTAGAGTCCCCAAGGCAGATTTCCCACCATGGTCCTTTCCAGAACTACAGCCCTGATCCCAACAGCCAAGTCTCAGAAGGGCTGGATCTTGAATGGTCAGAAACTCTCCTGCGTTGTGTGCTTCCTGCTCACGAAGTGCTTTCTTGGGCTTTGTTTCATTTGCACACCGCTGTGTGTTATGGGAAGGTGTCCAAGGGAAATTGCCTCATGTGGAAGGGAAAGAAACTGGTTGAGCTGAAAACAATAACTTCCCCCTTCACTCCGGGCCAGGACCCACCCAGAGAGGAAGGGACTTGTCCACGGCCTGAAAGGTCTTTCATTCATTCATCGCGGGTTTGGAGCACCTGCCACATGCCAGGCAGTGTTCTCAGACCAGGGTGCCTGGCAATGAACAAGAAATAAAACGTCCCCACACTTGTCCTAGTGAAGAGACAGCTCCTAAGCCAATAAGTGAACTCCGAGAGGTGATAAGCACCACGCACAAAAATAAAGCAGAGAGGGTTTGTGGATTTAGCTCAGTGGTAGAGCACCCTCCTAGCAGCTCAAGGGCCTCAGTTTAATCCGCAACACCCAAAGAAAAACATAAATAAAGCAGAGAAAGGGGCTGCCGTGGCTAGCAAAGAGTGGCCACTGGGTTAAGTGAGGCTATGGTTGGGGAAGGCCCACTGATTCCCATTCTGAACAGAGAGGTGAAGGAGAGAGGGAGTAGAGCCCGTGGAGATGGAGAGATCAGTCCTGGTGGAGGGCAGAGCAGAGACTCCGACGCAAGGGGGAACTTGACCGGTGTGAGAGAAAGCAATGACCACTTGGCTATCAGAGGACAGCTGGGGCAACAGTGGCAGGAGAGATGGCCAGAGATGTAAGAGCAAGACAAGTTACGCCAGGGCTCACAGCCTTGGCAAACTATGCAAAGACAAAATATTTTAAAATAATACTTTGTTCTGAAGACACCAGAACACTGAAAGGGCAGTGTAGCATTGTGGGATCAAGATGGGGGAGAAAGGCCAGCGGGCTGATCACAGTGTTTGAAGTTTCCTTTCACCAAGGGATATTGGCCCATTTTGAAACTTTAAAAATGTAAGAACAAAGAGTTGAACTTTGTAAAACTCGTGGGTTTTGTAAGATGAGAATTAGAGATCGGAGTACAACAAAGATAAATCTGGTAATCCTCTAAACTCTCAGTTGGATCTCCCAAGGGATATACCCCGAGATTAAGAATGAATCAGTTGTCGCAGGGTCTAAAGTCCACCTTCCAGCCACCTCGAGCCATCACGGTCTCCGACTGGATGAAAGTGACCTGAGACATGTAAAACGGCTAAACACCTCTGGGCATGGTGATGCACACTTGTAATCCCAGAATTTGGGAGGCTGAGGTAGGAGGATCACCATGAGTTCAAGGCCAGCCTGGGCTACACAGTGAGTTCAAGGCCAGCCTGAATTGGAGGAAGACCTTATTTTAAAACACCTGAAATAAATAAATAAAAATAAAAACACACCTCCAACAAGGTGAGCACTCTTTAGGGGAAGATAACATCATTTTATGCCTCAAATGATCTCCAAGAATTTTCACACACAATGCCTGACACTCAGTTGAAAATAACCTGGCATTTATGACAAAATCCAACATCAATTAAGGATTAAAAACCCTGATGAAGCTGAGGATTTAGCTCAGTGGTTAGAGAGCTTGCCTTACAAGCAGAAGGCCCTGAGTTCAATCTGCAGCACCAAAACAAAAACAACAAAAACAAAAACAAAAAACAAAACAAAACAAAAGAAACATCTTGATGAAAATAGGTATAGAAGGACCTCGATTGTTTTGTTTTTTGAGACTGGGTCTCACCACGCAGTTCAGAACTCACTATATAGCCCAGGCCGGCCTTGAACTCACAGTGATCCTCCTGCCTCAGTCTCCCCAGTGCTGGGATTACAGGCATATGCCACCATGCCCAGTTTAGAAGGACCTTGTAATAAATGGTAAAAGCCATTTATGACAATCCCACTGCCAACATCATACTAAATGGGGGAAACTGAAAGCATTCCCTCTAAAATCAGGAACAAGACAAGATTATCCACTCCCACCTCTCCTATTCAATATAATATGCAAACTTTACCTAGAGCATCAGGCAAGAGAAAGAAATAAAAGGGAGTTGAATAGCAAAGGAAGATGTCAAATTTTCCTTATTTGCAGAGGACATGATCCTTTACATAAAAGACCAAGAAAACTCCACCAGAAGACTCTTAAAACTAAAAAATTCAGCAAAGTGACAGGAATACAAAAATCAGCACTCAAAAATCAATAGTGTTTCTGTACACCAATAATGAACCCATCAGAAAAGAAATCAGGAAAACAATCCCATTCACAGTACTGTCAAAAAAATTAAGCACCTAGGAATTCACCTAAAGAAGGAAGTGAAAGACCTCTATAAAGAAAACTACAGACCTCCGAAAAAAGAGATTGAAGAGAACACTAGAAAATGGAAAGACCTCTCCTGTTCTTGGATAGGCAGAACCAAATTATCAAAATGGACATATTACCAAAAATAATATATAGGTTTAGTGCAATCCCAATCAAAATACCATCAACATTTCTCACAGAACTAGAAAAAACAATTCTTAAATTTATGCAGAACCAGAAGAGATCCAAAATACCCAAAGCAATCCTGAGCAACAAGAGCAAAACAGGATGCATTACAATTCCAGACTTCAAGTTACACTACAAAGCTACAGCAATAAAGCAGCACGGAACTGGCCCAAAAACAGACATGTTGACCAACAGAACGGAATGGACGTTGAATCAACAGCTCCAAGCACCTCCAACCATCTGATTTTTAACAAAAGGGGCGATAACACTCTGGAGAAAAGGTAGACTCTTTAATAAATGGTGCTGGGAAAAGTAGTTATCCACATGCAGAGGAATGAATCAGCATCTGTATTTCTCACCCTGTATTAGAATCAACTCAAAAAATCAGAATCCCCCAAATAAAAGACTCAATCAAAAAATAGGCAATTGAAATAAATGCATGAAAAAATGTTCAACATCACTGGTCATTCAAGAAATGCAAATTAAAACAACACTGAAATTCCATTTCACCCCAGAAAGAATGGCCATCATCAAGAAATCAGTAACAAATGCTGGCAAAGCTGTGGGGGAAAAGGACCCTTCTACAGCGTTGATGGGAATGTAAACTACTACAACCATTATAGAAATCAGTATGAGATTCCCAAAAAAACTCAGGATAGAAATTCCATTTGACCCAGCTAGACCTCTTTTGGGTATCTTCCCAAAAGAGTTAAAGTCATCATATCACAGTCATATGTACACCCCTGTTTACAGCAGCACAATTCATAATAGCTAAACCGTGGAGGTGGACTATATGCCCATAAACAGATGAGTGGGTAAAGAAAATGTGATACAACTACATATGAAGTACTACTCAGCCAAAGAGGATAAATTTGGGTCATTTGTAGAAAAATGCATAGATCTTGAGACCATAATACTAAGTTAAATAAATCGGACTCAGAAGGTTAAATATCACATGGTTTCTCTAATATGAAAGACCCAAAATATAAATTATTTAAAGAGAAAAATACAAGAAAAATGGTCAGAAACAGGTAGACTCTGAGATGGGCAGGAAATCTGTCAAAAGAGGGAGAGGGGAGGGCAGGGGGAAGGGGGAGTAAAAATGATCAAGACGCAGTATGTTGCAAGATGCAATTTCCCGAGATGAATGTAATCACCATGAAATAGTAATGTATGAGTAAAAAGCGTTTAAAAGCCTAACATATAAGGAAATCAAATGTGATTTTTAAAAAACAAGAAAAAATTGGCAATACAAATAAACACAATTCAGAGTTATTGGTTAAATATTAAAATAATTATATTTAGTATTCTAAAGAATATAAATGAAAAAATAATTGAAAAAATTCCAAGGCTAATGAACAGCATCAAGCCACAAATTCAAAAGTATCACTAATCACAAGCAATATAAATAGGTGAAAAATGACTGAGATACATTGCAATAAAACTGCTAGAACATAAAGACAAATTCCTAAAGCAGCCAAAGAAAAAAGACAAATTACACTCAGAACAACAATACAGCAATTAGCTGTCTTCCCACAAAACACAACAAAAATCTGAAGACTATGGGATGTATCTTCAATGTAACTAAAGAAATAAAATCAAGCTGGGCGTGGTGGCATACACCTATAATCCCAGCACTCTGGGGCTGAGGCAGCCACAAGTTCAAGGCCAGCGGGGGCTACATAGTAAGTTCAAGGCCAGCCTGAACTACACAGCAAGACCCTGTCTCAAACAAATAAACAAACAAAAGTGGGAAGACTGAAGAAGGAGCTGGTTTGGAGGTATATTAAAGGTTTGTTTTTGGAATTGCTAAATTTGATAAACCAATGGATACATGTAGGAAGCTATTGGATATTCAAGTCTGCACTTAGGCAGAGGCCCAGGCGAGAGTTTAATATCTGCTAGCTGTCAATAAGTATTTCTTTTCCTTTTTTATCTTTCCCTTACAATGATGCTGATAATGACAATGGTAGTTAAAATGACTGATGTGTATTGCTACGATATGTTGAGGAGTACTGTGCAAAACAAGTCAGGTACACTATGTTATTTAATCTTGATAACCACCATGTAAAGCAAATACTTCCAATACTCCCTTTTTAGAGATGTGGGAAAGGAAGCTTTGAGAGGAGAAATAATCCACACAAGGTCATCCTGATACTGATTGACCTTTAAATTCTCTCTCAAAAATGTTGTTTGATTGTATTAGTCTCACATCTACTGAGTGCTTGACAAACTAGGGTCCTTACTACGTATTGATTGAATGAATGTTGTCAGTCACGATGAATATTTTACATCCCAACTTTGCAGTGTGGGCCGCAACAGAGGATTGTCTTGGGCTTGGAGAGAAGGCTGGGCCGTGGGATCCAGCCGTATACGATGCCCCCACACACCCTTGTGGGGAACCTATTCTCCAACCGATCGGACGCGTCTCCATTATACCACTCACCTTCCAAAACTCCCAGACCTATGGCAGCCCCACCCCGGAAAGTGTCTCTTTCCTCTCCCTTTGTCCTTCTGACCCAGTCCACATGAACCAGGGGGATTCCAGAGCCTTCCTGGCCTTGAGAGTGGAGGGGCTTAGCTTAGCTAGCAGCTAGGGGGGAAAGGAGGACAGATAAGGTTCATTTCAGGTGCTTCTGACAGATGAGGAAACTGAGGCTCATAAAAGGGAAGCACTTTGCTCCTGGTCAGTGGGTAGGATGGGGTGGTCTCTCTCTCTCTCTCTCTTTTTTTCTTTTTTTTTTTTTGGTGCTGGGAATTGAACTGGGGCCTTGCACTTGCTAAGCAAGCACTCTAACCACTGAGCTAAATCCCCAGCCCCTGGGCTGGGTGGGCTCAAGCAATGTCGCCTCTCCAGCTCCGAGTAGAACAGTGTGTGAGTGTGGGCCCGGGTGTCACGACGTTGGCAAGACAGCTCACTTCTGTCTTTCCCTGTGCAGGGACACAACGACAGAATGGCGACCAGCTGAGTCGCAGAGGGAAGTTAGCCTTTCCCAAGCCTCTGTGATGTGCCCAGGGATGACCGCCTTTCATTTAATCCGCAGAGCGCTTTTGGAAGCTGGAGGTTATTGAACCATATTACAATGGGGGAACTAAGATTTAAGAACTTTGATAACATACTCACAGGCGAGTGGCACAATCAGGACTTGAACACAGGTCTAGATGACTGGAAGTCAAGTGCTCTAGCTACCTGTCTATACAGATCCCATTTATTTATTTATTTCTATGGTGGTTTTTTTTTTGTTTTTGTTTTTGTTTTTGAGACAGGGTCTTGCTCTGTAGTTCAGGCTGGCCTTGAACTCACTATGTAGCCCAGACTGGCCTTGAATTTGCCTCAGTCCTCCTGCCTCACCCTCCCAAGTGCTGGGATTACAGGCGTGTGCCACCACACCCGGCCAAGATCCTATTCAAACTTCAAATTTTTGCTGCCTTTCTGCCCTGAACCTTTTCCCCAGCTCACTTCTGCACTGGAGAACTGGGTTACACCATTCAGCCTCTAGTTTAGCCAGTCACCCCCTCAGACTAGCATCCCTCCCTGCCAAACCCAGCAGGCCTCCTTTTTAGTCCCACCTTCACAGCCTTCATGCTCATTTTTCTTAGTTATTTATATTCTGCTGCTGTATTAGCTACTTATGAGCAAGCACTTGTCTTGCAGAGTCTCCGTAGGCCTAAAGAGTCTATAAATAATTCGCTGACTACATTAATCAGTGAATGAAGGACTGAATGAGTGGAATCGCTGCTTCACTCAAAAAGTTACAGTCAAAAAAGAAAGGTGGTTTTAGGGTATTTTCCTTAGTAGAGCATAGTTTTGTTAACACTATGGTGCCAGCGACCGGCAGACCCTTTGTTCTCCAAAGGACAGCACACATGTCCTGGGCTGACGCAGGGGAGCCAGGCTGGGCTGGATGCAGAGGCTATTCTGGAATAAGCTTGCCCTGGAAGGCCCCAGAAGAGTCCCCAGAGGAGGGTGGCCCTCCTACCTGCTCCCCAGAATTCAACCTGGGAAGCAAAACAACCTGGGGTGACCTGGATCCACCCGGGGTGAGGTGTGGGAAACCGAAGCTTGGTTGGGGCTGGGTGGGGCCACCGGCCTGGCGAGGCATTGTTTGCCTCTGTGTACAGCAACCAGAAACCACCAGGGCCAGCACTTCTCAGAGGCACCCTGCCCCCCCTTATTTTAATCTCTTAAGCTGATTTGTCAGCAACAGGAAGTGACATGACAGCTTTCCTCACAAAAGGGAAACTCCTCCGCGTTACCATGGGGATGGAGGCCACTGTAGGATCACAGATTTATATAATCTTAAAGGTGTAGGCAACCATGATGTCATCCTCGGATCAGCCAGGGGAGGCAGGGGAATGGGTGCCAGGGGCTGAAAAGGCAAAGCAAATTAGCTAAGATCTGCAGAATTCCAAGGAAAAGAGGATGCAGTGGAGGCGGTGGAGAATGGAAGTATCTAAATGAAATAATGGATGCCTGGAAACCACAGAAGAGCACGAAGGATGCATTGATGCATTTTCCACATCCTAGAGCTAGAAACTTGGGAGAAACCTTACCCGTCACAGGCAGGGCAAACTGTACATTTTATAGGGTGGGAAAGTTGAGCCAGGACAACTGCCAGAGGTCATTAGGACAGGGGCAAAGGAATCAAATTGTTTCTCCAGGGCCCATGACGTGCAAGGTACTTTACATTCATGGACCAATTTCTTCCCCACGAGGGAAGCCATTTTTATTGTCTTCATTTTACAGGGAAGGAAACAGGCCCTAAGGGATAAATAAATCTTCCGCCCAAAAAGTATATGGTAAAATCATGGTAAAGTCTGGTTGGCTACAAAATTAATCTTTCCCAACTCCCTCAAGCTGTTTTCTGGACTGAACAGAATCTTTGGCCCCAGTCTTCATTTAGACCTGGCCTCTAATCACTGCAAAGTCGCTGACTTGCTACATGACCTTGGTCATGTTGCTTCCCTTCTCTGAGACTTGGTTTTCTTCTCTGTGAAATGGGTTTTCCTGTGAAAGGCTGAATCTGAAAATGGGTAAAGCACTTAGCAGTGCCTGGCTCAAGTGCTTGCTCTGAAACTGACAGCTATTATTATCCTATTGTCAATATTAAATTATTAAACTGTGGCTATTTCAATTATTCCTGGGAAACAAATATTTTAGTAGAATTTAAGCATTTCTTTTCATCAGGAGATACCAATTTTTTTTCCCAAGAAAAACAGTGTCAGGGCAAATGTGACATTTTCTGGAGGCCCAGAACATAGCAAATCCAACATGTGGAGAAAGGAGGAGTGGCCTCCAGCCCCGGGCTGGAGTGGATTGAGCAGGGAGAAGCGAGGGAATCGTTTTCACTGGCAGTTCCCTAAGACAGCGTTGTATTTTTCCACTGAGTGGATCGCACTGGAGATTAAACTTTTTTCAGCCAGCACCTGCCAAGTTGAAAGTAAAGACCCAAGCCCACGGGGAAGCCAGTCATGGCATCGGCCACAGACTCCCCATCGCTGGTACATTTCCACAAACGAAGAGATTTGCGACTGTGTATTTCTAGAGTTTGGTAAGAACACTAAGTATAGTTTGTTTTGAAAGGCTCGAACACCCTTGCCATTAATCGGTAAGTCAGCCGAGGAAGTGGATGAGCTTGCCAGCCCAGGGTAAGCTCTGATGTCTTGGAACTCGGATACCTTTCAGTCCCTGAGAGTCAAGGGCAGAGAGTGGACAAAGGGGGTGAGACCAAGGACATCAGTTCCCTGTCAAGCTGGGTGAGGACCGTAGCACAGAAGGAACACACTTGGCTAGGTTGAGCAGGATGTTTGCTTTTCTGCTCCCCACAGCACTTTGTCCAGAAAAAAGCTAGGGGCAGCAGGTGGGGAGGCAGCAACCTGAGGGCTTCAGTGTTATTTAATGTTACAGCCTAGATTATGGGTTGGTAGTCAATTATACCTTCTCTGCTCTGGCCTGCTTGGCAAGGGAGTAAAAATTCTCAATATTGCCCTATAGCGAGTCAGATTTAATTGTCTACCTTCTTCAGCAAAATTATGAAATCAAGAAGCAAGTGACCTGGAGGAGGCAGCTACCAAAGATGCTGCATCTGCAGCCAGAGGCTGTGCAGCTGTCCTCCAAAATGCTAGCAATGGTCAGGAACAGGGTGGGGGCTCTATAGGTGATTTTTCCACATTGCATTTGCTTAGAGTGCTTTGTATTTCTTTAGTCCGTTCATATATTATTTTCACAGAGATAAATGCCTTTCAAAAAGAGCTGTGAAGGGCTGGGGATTTAGCTCAGTGGTTACAGTGCTTGCCTTGCAAGCACAAGGTCCTGAGTTTGATCCCCAGCACCAAAAAAAAAAAAAAAAAGAGCTGTGAGACAGCAAGTGCTAAAGCGTAAAGCTCACAGAATTAGGAAACAAAATATGGGTTCCAATCCCCTACTCTTGCCTCTTAGCTGTGCCAGATCTGAGTCTTTGTCTGGAAGGCCTGAGTTTTTCTGGGGGTAGACAGCACCCACTGCATTGCACATAGTAGGAACACATTTATTTCAAGCATTCTGGAAAACTTTCGTCATCCTTGTAACTCTAGCACAGCTAAGACAGAGGAGGGAGATTTCTTTTTATCATCCTCAGGAAGGTATTAAATGAAAAAGGCAATCAAGGCAAATGGCCTTTTCTCCGTCCTCTGGTTCTGAGGACACTTGGGCTCTTTGGGTGACATGATAGGCTATATGGCGGGGAAAAAGGACACAGGTGGACACTGGCCCTCTACTAAAAACTCAGCTAAGCACCTAGAGTTTCACTCTGCATCTCATTGTTCTGCCTCCTTTGCAATCCAGTCATGCTGGGAGGAATCTTGTGGGGCCACCAAGAAGTACAGGATCAGATCCCAGCACACACATACCCTGGAAGCCCTGGTCCAAACGCTCACCCAATTCACTAGCAGAAGAGGGATCCGGTGCAGTTGTCAAAGAAACAGTACTGAGATTTCAATAGAAATGCCATAATTTATTCTGTTGTATAAAAAAGTCATCCTTATGTAACAAAATGTCTTCTTAGAAGAAGAAATATATTATTTGAGGTCATAAATAATCAGCAAACATACAACTGTTGGCAACTAAAAAACAAACAACACTGGTGTTTTCCATCAGTGCTGAAAACAAACCTGCTCGGATCTATTTACAAGATAGTACAGTACTCAAACACAAAAATTGAGGTATTTGGTTCTCCTAGGAGTAGACACTGCCGTTTGTGAAGGCAGAACACCTACACAAAAATAAATAAGGTATATTCTCATATGTATATGTCATTGGGAATGGTAATACTGGTAGGTATGTCAAGCACGAAGAGTTTCTGGAAAAAACAGGGGCAAGTCAAAAGAAACCAGCTCAGAGTCCTTTCTCTTCTGCCTCGTTTTGTCAGAGGGACTTGATGTACCCACTGTATAATGGTCCCAAATGTGCTGAGTCCAGCAAATGTCCTGACGCTAGGTCATCATTTGACAGCCTGGGAGCCCAGTGGAACTTGGGTGAAATTAAATAAATAAGGATCAGCCCTGCTGAGTCCCCTCCCTGGAGTTATTGCATTTCCCCTCTCGAGGAGCCTGGAGTCCAGTGGGCTGGGAAGATGCTCACTTCCCGTGGCCTTTCAGCAGCTGGGAGAGGTCGTAATGGGGCTCTGAAGGTAGCTCAGAGCACTGTTGGCAGAGTGGACAGGGATAGAGACGGGGAAGTTGAAGACAGTGGTAGTAGAGGTGCTCCGGTCCAGCACAGCCATGGCAGGGCTCCCGGCCTCAGCCGAGCAGTGCGGGGCCAGCACCTGGGACTCAAACTGCAGCAGCTGGCCCATGAAGCTGAAGTTAGGGGAGATGATGCTCCGCCTCTGCTTCACAAACTCAAAGGCCTCGTCCAGCTTCACTCGGTTAGTCCTCATGAGGTAAGCAAGGCAGATGGTAGCTGACCGGGAGATGCCCGCCTGGCAGTGGACAAATACCCTGCCTCCAGCATTTTTGATGGAATCTGGAAAACAAAGGCCAGCTGTTACTTGACAGCTCAGGAGAGCAACCCAAGCCCAGGTAGAGGGTGTCTAAGAAACGTCATGAGCGTCCTATCCAAGACGGTCAACATCTCCCCAGGACAGCAATGGACACTGATTCATGGAGGCATGGTGAGCACTGTGCAAAGGACTGCAAGAGATTTAAACCCAGACTGAGTGGTCTCAGTTAGCAGGCCAAGTTTGGGTAAGTCAATTCAATTATCTGAGCCTCACTTTGCTAATCTGTAAAGTGAGCCATTAAGTCTATACTTTGCAGGGATGTTGCTTACACCAGACCGATATTTAATGCCTGGAGGAAGGTTCACATGAGGATCACTCAAGTCTTTGCCATCGAGGCTGGACTCAGTGGCTAAAACAGGGAAAGAGGTAGAAGTGCCATTCAATTTACCTATGAAGTCGATTGCTTCGTTGAACCAGGAGCTGATGTCCGCCTTGTGATTGTCCTCCACAGGGATGCTCTTGTATTGGTAGTGACCCTCAAAATGGTTGGGACAATTGGCTGAGACGTTGATCAAGGCAGTGATGCCCAAGGCATCCAGCATGTCCTTGCGGGAAGCGTGATAGGCACTGCCCAGATACAAAAAGGGCAGGATCTCCACTGGGCCACCCTGAAATCCAGAATAAATCCAACACTCATCAAGCTTGCTCCAAGTCAATACCAGGCCCACACCCACAAAAACTCCCTGCTAGAAAAGTGAGTTTTAGATGCTGGGTGACCTTCTCCGCACTGCTGATGGAGTAGAAATAAATAGGAGACTAAGCCCATTTGCCTGGGCAGAGCCAACAGGCTCATTTCTGTAGTGCCAGCAATTAGACTCAGCTCCACCAGCCCACTTAACAGTGGAATAAATCCCCATGTCCCCTCTGTTATAAATAAAGCCGTGGTCACTTTCTATATTCTCCCTGGCACCGCTCTTCCAGGTTCTGCCAGCTTTTACTTCTTGGCCCCTACTAACCTGGTCGTACAGCGGGGTGCTGCAGGAACTGCATCCAGATTCTGCGCTGTCAGGAACGCTAGTACTCAAGGGAAGGCTAAGCCCCATGGGGGTCGACTGTTTGCTGCAGAGCTCCGGGCAGGAAGCTGAAAACGCTTCATATCCTCCTGAGAATACAAAGAACATTTTTTTTTTTCCGTTAGAACCGGTGGGACTGAGCACCTTGAGACCACTCCCCCACCCACCAGTGGCTGGGAGTTTACATCCGAGAGGCTCAGGCAAGTCTTTGTTCACTGAGCCAAACAAAGCCAAGGACAAGTCCCCAAAGACAAAGCGCCGGGGCCCATGCGCTCCAGGCAGGGCACCCCCAGTCCCAGGGGCTGAGGGCCGGGGGGCCCCGGCCGGACCGCACGCGGCGCGCTGGCGGCCCCGAGCTTCCCGAGCTCCTACCTTTGAGGAAGAAGACTTGGACCGCGCGCGCCTCGCGGCAGAGCGCGCCCGCCGCCAGGGCCAGGGTGCCGTCGCGCTTGGCGCCGTCCAGGGCGGCGCTGCGCTCGTCCAGCAGCACCACGGCGTGGTAGGCTCCGGCCAGCAGGCGGCCGCGCAGCTCGGCGTTGGGCACGATGTGCTCCAGGCCCATGGCGCCCTTGGCCCGGCGCCGCACGATGGTGCTGAAGCGCACGTTGACCGAGCCGGCGATGTGGCCGGCGTTGAAGGCGAAGAAGGAGCGGCAGTCCAGCAGCAGGCACTGCGCCGCGCGCTCCCGCAGCAGCGTCCGTAGACCCCCGGCGTCCAGGATGCCCACCTCCATGACCATGGCCGGCCTCAGCGCCCCCAGCGTGCCCGTCCCTCGGGGGCTCTTTGTCTGTGCTCGGAAGCCAAGGGCAGGGCGGAGGCTTTCGAGGAAAAGCCCGACTCTGGGTCTCTTTGTGTCGAACCTCAACCTGTCCTTGGACTAAGCGAGGGGGAGCTAGGCGGGACTCCGGGCACCTCCTCGGCTCGTCGCTGCTCCCTGACCACGCTCAGACACGCGTTGACCTAGACCGGCTTCTCCTTTCCAGCGCGCTCAGCCCGGGGGAGCGCAGTTATATGCGGCCTCCCGGGGGCGGGGCGGGGCGGGCCGGGCGCTCAGGGGGGACGGTTTGTTTGTTTGAATGGCGGTCACGTGACAGAGCGGTGACGTCACCCGCCCTGCCCGGCCCGGCGCCGCTGGAGCCAAAGGCAAAGACGTCATCGGCCTCGAAGCGGGGTCCGCTCGCCGCCCGCTGGCTCGCGTCCCGGCACCCGCCCCGCTGTCCGTCCTGCGCCCGGCGCGTCCCCGAGGACCCGCTCGCGCCGCTGTCGGAGTCGGGCGAGGGGCGGGCGCGCTGCCGCCGAGGGCTGGCCTGGGGAGGAGAGCGCGTGCTGCGCCACCTGCCAGCCTCTCCCTGCTTCCCCGGCCTCCGCCGGCGCCCCTCTCCGCCCCTGCTCGGCCCTGCCTGCTCGGAGAGGGGCTGCGTGGGATTTTGCATACTTACGGTTCCCTTTCTGTCATTTCCTTCTCACTAACGGGCGGGGAGACCGAGGTCCCCGGGGAGAAGCGACCAACTTGCCCTGTATTGCACTGCTGGGGGAGGGGAGGAGGGCGACAGAGAGGAGCCCGAGGTGAGGGTTGGAGAAAATGAACAGCTTTGTCCGTATTAATGTCGTTCCTATTAAGGCAGACCGGAGTGAGCCGGGGTACAGAGGTTCAGGGAAATGTGTATATGTATATTTTCAACAATAGACAAGGAAAATGCCTCTAATCAAAGCGCCACTAGGGAAAATGTTCCTACTCAAGTGGTCCCTGGAAGACAAAAAGCAAAGAAGGCTGGTCAGGAGGCTGGGATCCAGCATTTCAGGGTTCAGCATTTGGGGGCGCCAGGGAGACCGCAGCGCTGCCTGACAGCGCCCCCCAGGGGCCATCAGGCACATTTTGTCAAGTTGCCTCAAGACTTAGCTTCTAGGTTTTGTTTTGTTTTTGAGACAGGGTCTTGCTGGGTAGTCCTGGCTGGTGTCTTGGATTCACTATGTGGTGCAGGCTGGCCTCGAACTCAGGGCAATCCTCTTGCCTCAGCCTCCCGAGTGCTGGGATTACAGGCGTGGGCCACCAAGCCCGGCATCCATCGGTTTCTTTGTTCCATGGTACACGCTGATTGAACGCCTACTGTGCGCTGGGCTCCGGGGCTGCAACTGACAGAGGCCGGACCCACGCACCACCGCCTGGTCCTGGCCATCTCCATAGGCTACACTGGGAATCCAGTCCCGCGGCGCTTTAGCCGGATTCTCAGGGCCCGTGCCCCACGCTTGGCACCACCCTCTGTGGTTCCTTCGCCCTGAGCCCCAGGAACGGCCCTCTGTGCAGCGGAGGAGCCCGCTAAGGCAGCGACGCCGAGGTGCGAGGTACACAAACATAAACATTGCGCCACCCGCCCGGGTGCAAAGTCAGGAACATTCTGCGGTTTCTTACCCCTCCTGGGGGAGGGGCCTTCCTGGCATGGATTGTATCACCAGAGGCAACTTCTGCACTTGCCTCTCTTACTATGTATGTTCTCACATTCGCGAACTTTCCCCCGGATGCTTCTAGAAGTTCAGAGCACTGAGTTTTTATTTTATTTTTTTTAATAAGGGCGTTTTCTACCTTTCTTTGAACATTGGTCGATGACGACAAAGTCCTCAGATGAGAGCAACACACTCCCCATATCTCAAAAGAGAGAAAAAGAAGAGAAAAATTATTTGTTTATTCTACTTATTCAGCAGAGGATCTCAACATACTTTGGGGGTTGAATCATAGACTGTTACAGCTGCTGTCTTTCCACTGCATACCGACCTGATTTGTCCCAATTTCTTTTTTTATTTTTTTTAAAGCAAGAGCATTCATTATACCTTCTCCTACCCAAATTTTTTATAATGAAAACATTTTCAAATATTGCAGCTGGCCCCGTCTGGTGCTGGAGCTGGGTATCTGCTGGCCTCTGGCTTTTCCTCTGTCCCTTGCTGAAAAGACACCCACACTGTCGTTTCGCAGCTGGGTGATCCTGGGTAATTCCCTTGCTCTGTTGAGCCTCCAAACTGGCATCTCTACAATGGGCGTACAACAGCCTACTCTGTGGCTGGCTTGAGGCTCAAGTGAGAGACAGTAGGTATAAGGAATCAGGCCTCACCCCACTCCTTTTCATCATGATTCACTGGATCGCTAGGGTTTCCCCTTCCCAGAAAGCAGTTCTTATGTCATCCTGCCATTTTGTGTTCTAGGGTCTGGCATCAGAACCTAGGAGCAGGTCACTGCATGGCAGAGGCTTCGAAGACATACCCAGAGAGGTGGGCAGGACAGAGACCCTCAGGAAAACTCCCTCCTTGGTGCACACTAGCATGACATGGCCAGGGCAGTAGGCCGCCTGCCGGAGATGGGTGGTGAAGGTGTGGTCAGCCAGGCCCAGTCCTGGCAGTGGAGGTTCCACTTCTGAGTGGGGACAGAGCTGACGAGAAGTAGAATAATCTGGCTGCTTGTGACTGTGGAAGGGACGCCAGGCTGGCGCCGTGGGCCTGGCTGGTGGAGGGGGCTGGAGCAGGATGAATCAGACTAAGTTGACTCAGGGCCTTTCTGCCCTGGGCTCTGCTTGATTAGTTTTTTTTTTTTTTCTTGAGACAGGGTCTCACTATGTAGTTCAGGCTGGCCTTGAACTTGCAGTGATCCTCCTGCCTCAGCCTCCCACATGCTGGGATTACAGGCATGCATCACCATGCCCTGCTCTTCCTGATTTAGAGGGATTTAGAAATAAATTTGAAGGCAGTAAGAATGTGAGAAGGACCAACCAAAGGTCTGGCCTGGACTCCCCACCTTCAGCATGTGGCTTTGAGTAAATCCCTTCAATTTGCTGAGCCTCCCTGCCCTCCTTCCTGTGAAGGATGGAAAGAATAGTGACATTTACCTCCGAGGCTGTGGGAGAGACTCTAGTCTATAAACCCTGTCCTAATGCTGCCCTCAAAGTTGACTTTGGCTCTGTCTTGGACTCACAGGGAATGAAAGGTAGAGCTCCTACTGGTGACAATCAGAAATGGCCCCAGCACACTGCTCTGTGACCTTGGCCAAGCAGCTTATCATTTCTGACCCTCAGTTTCCCCATTTGCAAACTGGAGGTAATATCCATCTCTAAGTAGAATTGAGAAAGGGCCTGATGTGGCTCCCACACACTGCCCTCAGGAGTCAGTGTGTCCTACAGGCATACCCTCCCTTTCAGCACCCGCAGCTCTTTGGCTCTTTCTCCTGCGCTGTATGGTGCTTCCTCTTCTTGCTCAGTAAACTTCTGTGACTCCCTATTTCCCATCAAGTCCAAAGCTGCCACTCCAGGGCCCCTTTGGCCATCCGTCTGGCTCAGTCTTTCCCTCTCTTGGAGTTTCCTGTGTGCTCCTCACTGGGCCTGTGTTCCTTAAACATTCTTGTCCTTTCCCACCCACATCTTTGCTCACATGGTTCTACCTCTCCCTGCTGGAATGCCATTCACTCTAGGCTCTACTGTCCTCTTTTCCCATCCTCCAGACGCAGCAAACGTCCTGTCTGTGTGCAGACTGTCTTGGTTTCTCCAGCCTCTCCCTCTCCTGGGCTCTGGAGGACCTTGTCGCTCATTCTGATGTGTGGAAGTCACTTACATCTTTATCTTACTCGGCAAGGCTTGCCAGCTCATCAGTTCAAGGGCAGGCCCATCCTGTTGCCTTTGGGGCAGTGCCTGGCCCATAGTAGGCCCACAGTTTGTGACGTGGTAGAATTCTTTTAAGCAGTGTTAGAAAGTGGCGCAAGAGAAGAGGTGGAAATGGATGGGTACCGCACCTCTGGGTGCCAGGTGCATTACACGAATTATGTCATGCACTCATCAGTGATCCAGGGCAGGGAAATAGGCTGTGAGAGGAGACAGCCCCGGGCTGCACAGCTGGTTAAGCATCAGATGCGGATCCAAGCACAGGGCCTGTTCAGCTTGAGAGATGGAGCCGGGCCCAGGCATATGACCATGTAAACCCACCTGTCGAGGATTCAGCTTCTGCAAGCCCCAGGCCAGGCAACACCGGCAGAGGTCTCCACCTCCCAGATGGCCTGCGAAGGGGTCCCTGGTGCCAGCCCTGGAGGGTGCCTGGAGCCTTCTAGGACCACAAGCTTAGGCCAAAGTATCTCTGCCACCTCTCCACAGTCATTCAGTGTGGAGCCACAGGCGGGGAGACTCAGCAGTCACTTGGGCCCACCCTGAGGGGCTGGCAAGAGGTGACTTCACCCTCCACACCCAGGCATTAGGACAGAGCCGGTTGCTGTTGCACAATCCTTGCAAACAGATTTTTGCAGTCAGGCCTGAGAAGGCCCGTGGAGCTGTGTCATCTCATCCAGCTTCCTCATTTGAAAGATGAGGGCCCAGAAAGGTTAGGCAACTTTTCCAAAGTCACACAGTGTTCAGAACATTCTAGCTCTGGTCAGTATGGTGTGAGCTGTGTATACAAACACTTACCACTGTTTATCTCTGGTGAGGGGGAGCCCCTCCTTTTGTTATAGACAGCTCAGTTCAGTAGAAATTAAAAGGCACCCAGGCAGGAACTGGGCCCTTGAAGGAATCAATGCAAAAGATGAGACATATCAAAATTGTGGCTGGAGACAAATTGGAAGAGAGCCAGGCCCGTAAGCCACCCCAGAGAGGGACAGCAGCTTGAGCTTGTACTGTAATCAGCACCCCCTGGTCCAGTGCTCAGGTGAGTGACCAAAACACCCCGACCCAGACTTCTATTACTTCCCCAAAACACCTTTGATCTTTTTACTTAGAAGCTATAGATAAGCTACAACTAAAGTTAGTGATGTGCAGCATAGACGCTGGCTCCGCTCAGCTTGGCCAAGTGGTCTGAGACGTGTATAAAAACCCCCGACAAAAACCCTCGGCAGCAACCCACTTTCAGGCCCCTTCTGTCTCTTGGGAGCTTTCTTTCAATATACTTTCCCTCCTCCTTCTACTTTTCCTACTCTTTTTTTTGGGGGGGGGGGTTGCTGGCAATCACAAGACCCTGAGTTCAATCCCCAGCACTACCCCCCCCAAAAGTTTTTTGTATAGCATGAATTTTTCTAAGTCAAATGTGTAACTTTTGTAATCAAGAAGAAAAATCAAGGGGCTGGGGATTTAGCGCAGTGGTTAGAGTGCTTGCCTAGCAAATGCAAGGCCCTGAGTTCGATCCTCAGCACCAAAAAAAAGAAGAAAGAAAAATCAAAAACATTAAAAATCATCTATGTGTTGTTAAAATCAAGTGAGCTTTAGTCAGCCTGGGTTAGAATCCCAGCTTGCTTGCTTATCAGCCTGGTGCCCTTCGGCAAGTTACTTTACCTGATTGAGAAAATGACTGGAAAATCTTGTAGTGCTCAGAAGATCATATGAGACAAGGATCAACAAAATACAGTCTCTGAGCCACACCGAGCCCTCTGCCTCTTTTTGCATAACCCACAAACTAAAAGTAATTTTTACATTTTAAATGGCTGAGGGGAAATAAGTGTCACACTTTGTGACAAGTGAAATTTATAAGAAATTCAAATGTCAGTTTTCATAAAGTTTTGCTAGCACATAGCCATGCTCATTCATTTATGTATTGTTTACCACTGCTTTTGAACTTGGGGGGAGGGGCTTCCTTGTAACAGAGAACACATGGCGCACAAAGTCTGAGTTAGTCATCCCTGTCCTTTGCTGGAAGCCTCTGCCCCTGACTGAAGGTCATGGACCAAAGAACCTGTAGATCTATTCCAGGCACAGGTAAGTGTCTAGTCAACTTCATTAGTATATGGATATTTATAAAATCTTCTCCATGGATGTGTTTAAGAGCAGTGATTGCTTTCATCATATATTTCACTATGTCAAAGGCACATTTTCCATATTTTAACATTTCTCAAAGTAGAGCGTGACTCAGAAGAGGAAGTATGTCATAGTTATTTGATAGTAATGACAGCATCTTTCTTGCTTAATTGTCTATAAGAGTCAGTGAGAGGGGCTGGGGATTTAGCTCAGTGGGTAGAGTGCCTGCTTAGCAAGCACGAAGCCCTAAGTTCGATCCCCAGCACCAAAAAAAAAAGAATCAGTGAGGGAGCCTTAGAATTGATGCCATCTTAGATTCAATAAATACATTTTTAAAATGATGGAAAAGAATTGAAATGCTGTGATCCCTCAGCCAACAGGCATTCTAGCAGGGAAATAGACTTACTAGCAAACAAGTAGACTCCAGGCACTCAGTGCCAGGAAATGGGCACTCACCCAACCATGGAAGAGGCTCACAAGAACGGGTGTCTGCTTGGAGGTGCACAGGGTGGTGTGGAATCCAAATGTTTGGAGGAAATGCCTCAGAGAGGTGGGCCTTCATTGGTTACCACTTTCCTCCTCGGAACCTTGCATAGGGACAGGGGCCATAGGTAGGAAAAGATAGGATGGAGGCCTAGTTGAGCTTTGTTATAAATTAATGAATTAAGGGCGATGGCCTCTGCCTCTAGCAGTTAGAAAGACAAAGGCAAAGAAACAAAGATCAAGGAGGTCCCAAATAGTGAGATCAATACAAGCCCCTTTATGTAATACTTAAACCTAAACTACTTGCCTCTAGGCCTCCCACCCATAATCTTAGCCTCTGCTGAACAACAGGAAGTCTGCATATGACTGGAAGAAATCCAAGGTTAGGATGAAAGCCAAGCCAGGAAGCCAATCAGATTCCAGGAGCCTAGGTGGGACGAGGATAAAAGAATAAACGGAGCCACAGACTAGAAATTCACGAGTTTCTCACTTTCAAATACTCACTTCTCATCCACAGTAGCCGTCTGCCATGTCTCCTCCCTCCCTCCCTCTCTCTCTCTCTCCTCCCTCCCTTTCTTCCCTCCCTCTTTCTCTCTCTTCCCTCTTTCTCTGCCTTCAAACAAACTGTCTTCTTTTATTTTAACCACTTTGGTAGTTCTTTTACCAACGCTGGGTTCGGGATCACGGGGAGCTGTGTGTCCCACCAGAGTGTGGCATGCTGCAGCAGAGCAGTGGCCTGCTGTCCACCCTGTGGCATAGCGTGGCATGGTGTTCAGCCCTCCCAGACATAACACTTGGTTTCTTCCTCTATAAAATGGGAGCAGTGTTACAGGGATTCATCTGTTTAAGGGATGACATCCCTAAAGATTCATCATGGACAGCAGTCCCTGTGACCATTTCTGTCTCCTTCATAGCCCAGGAACAGGGCCGTGTCTCTTGCTACTTGGTTCCCAGTACAAACCAGGAACCCAGAAAAGTTCATGGGACTCACACTAAAGATGATCCCAGGAGCCTGGGGAGGGACCGGGAGTGGCAAGGTCTCCATGACTGGCACAGGCCTCATTCCTGAACCAAGGACACAGCCTGCCAGTGATGGCCCCAGGCCACACCCCGCCCGCCTGCTGGGGACTGATGCTTCAGTGAGAAGTGACAGCTCTCTGTCTGTTCTTTTTTTTTTTTTTTAATAGAGTGTGAATTGGGACATAATTTCCTTTCTGTAATTAGAAAACACTTAGTAATTAATGTTGGTGGGAGAAAATGAGGTCACACATTGTCTATTCCTTTTATTTTTTGTACTGGGGCTCAAACTCAGGGCCTCTATCACTGAGCTAAATCCTCAACCCCACTTTGTCTATTCCTAACTCCTCTTCCCTGGGGAAAGGAGAAAGAAACCTTATCAGCGGTGTGTGTGAATCACAGGTGAAGACTTGAAACTTTTCCTTTGTGGCTGAGTTGTTTGGAGTTCTTATCAATACTAATCATGGATTTCTGTTGAGTGCTTGCTGTACACTTGACCGTTCGCCAATGGCTTCGTGTTCATTTCCTTCACCGGATCGTGACACCCACCCTGTGAGGTAGGGGCCCTTCCCACCTCCGTGTGGGGAGACAGGAAACCAAGGCCCAGAAGAGCTTAGCCAACATGTCCAAAGGCATATAGCAAGTGCTCTAGCTCTCTGCTTTTTGGTCTTTTGTCCTTATCTCTCCACAGCACGCAGCAGGTGTGATGTGAGGGTGGTGTGTTGTGCCATTTCACTCTTCATTTCTTGGGATGATAACTTGTACGGGGCTGCTCCTGGGCGGCAAAGGAACACGAAAAGATAATATGCCCCCAACTCAGGCTTCCTGCCTGGGCCTCCCTGACTCACTGAGCTGCACGGACGAATGGTTCATTCACTGGCCTTGACCTCAGTGGGTTTAGCCACCTGTTGAGAGTGAAGTCACACCTCTAGCACCTTGATGCATTCATGGCTTCGCTTACCCAACTCCACAGTAGGCAAGAAGCAGGCCTGGGTGAACCCCCTGGGGTCAGGGACAGGAAGACACACACGTGCATCTGATGTCCTCGGTGTGGCTGGCCCGAGAGATCCTCTGAGGAGCCTCTGGGGCCAGCTAGGTTTGCCACAACAAAGTACCCCAGCCTGGCAGTTTAAACAAGAAACATTTGTTATCTCACAGCGCTGGAGGCTAGGAGTCTGAGATCAGGGTGCTGGCAGCTGGCACGGCTCATTCCCTCTGAGGGCTGCAGGAAGAACCTGTTCCATGCTCCTTGCCAAACCCTTCTGGGGTTTGCTGGCCATCGTTAGTCTCTGTGGGCTTATGGGCCTATCACCCCATCTCCGCCTTCACCCTCACATGAGGGTGTTTGTGTGCCTGTGTATCTGAATTTTCCCTTTGCTAAGGACACCACTCAGTTGGATTAGGACCACCCTAATGACCACATTTTAGCGAGATTACCTCTATGAAGACCCTATTTCCAAACAAGGCCACATTCTGAGGTCCTAGGAGTTAGGACTTCGGTATATCCTTTTGGGGGACACAAGTTAACGCTTCATAGGACCCATGTCCAAAGAGGACCCCCACCACCATACACACATGCGCGTGCACACACACACACACACACACACACACACATGCAGTGAAGTGTGTTCTGGGTATGAGGAAAAACATCCATTGTTCTTGGACAGCTTGGCTCAATGCTACAAAGATGTTCGTTTGCCCCAGTAAGTGTGTCCATTCAACACGACCCTCATGAAAATACCAAGGGCAGGTGGTTTTGTTTTATTTCTGGAGATAGACAAGCTGATTCTGAAGTTGATATGAAATAATAAACCATCAAAAATAGCCAGGAAAAATGAAAAAAGAAGGGCATCGAAGTGGATGTAAGCCCTACCAGATAGTAAATCATGCCGCAAAGCCTCTATAATTCACATGCTGTCATTGGAAATATGAACAGCCAGGCAGAGCAATGAAATACAACAGAAATCCAGGAAGATACCAAGTACATACGGAAATTTGGTGTATGACCAAGATAACATCTCATATCACTGGGACACAATAGACTTTATTTTATTTATTTATTTTTTTTGGTGTCAGAGATTGAACTCAGGGCCTCGAGCTTGCTAGGCAAGCACTCTAACCACTGAGCTAAATCCCCAGCCTAAAGTCAATTTTAGAGAAACTTTTTCATGCCAAAATTTTCCATAAGCAAAAGGCAAATGGGAGAAGATATTTGTAACTTAGAGGCCTAGCTGATTTTGCCAATAATTAAAGCATTCTTAAAAAGGAAGGCTAAAACAGAAAGCCCAAAAATGACTTAAAAATGGACAAAATCCATGAGCAGATAGCTCATGGACTGGACACTAGTGATAAGTAGAACTGTTAACTTTGGTGGTTGCTTAGAAGACTATCTTACTCTTCAGAGCCACATGCGAGACTATTCAACAACGAAGGATCGTGAGGTTGATAACTTGCTCTCAAATGGCTCAAGAAAAAGAGATACGCCCACAAATACATAAAATAAATTTGTGTTCATGTGGGAAGACATGGATGAAAGATGTGGGGGACATCATGTTAAGTGAAATAAGACAGGCACAGAAAAAGCAATAGTACCGTGTGATGTGACGTATATAGGGGATCTCAAGCAGTCAAATCCATAAAACCAGAATGTAAAATGGTGATTGCCAGGAGTGGGGAGGTGGGGAAAATGGGATGATACTGGTCAAAGCGTATAAAGTTTCAGTTCTGGAGGATGAATAAGTTGTTATTATAGTAGTATATACTTGAAATCTGCTTAGAAAGTAGATTTTAAGTGTTCTCATCACAAAAAAAGATAACCATGCGAGGTGTTGAATATGCTAACTAGCTTGAATGTGGTAACCATTTCACAATGTTTATGTATATAAAAACATTGCATTGTGCGCCTTAGATATAAGCTCTTTTTATTTGTCAATTATATTTCAATAAAGCTGGAAAGGAAAGAGGGTGTTTGTGAATGGTGTTCTTTCAGTCTTTATGTCTCAAACTTCTCATAATAAAATGTGGGGTCCAGTCTCATGGCCTCGGGATGACTTCAGGGTGATGTGGAGGCTGTTGGTGAGACAGCAGTAATCATTAGCATGACCCATTGCTTAATGTGGGTGCTGGGTCTCTTTCAACTGCCAACTAATCAATCTTTATACACACCTCATGAGGAATTCCTCATTTCCAGGCAAGGCGACTGAGGCTCCAGCAGTCATAACTGTCAAGTCCAAGGCTACGCACAGCCGTCCTGCCTCTGCTGAATGATTTCCATCTGATACGTGAGCCAGCCCCTGAGTCAGGAACGGGCTCTAGACCCAGGAAACAACCATTATTCCTTTTGCGTAAGAAATAGCCCAGGGGTGCAGCTCAGTGACAGAGCACCCGCTTAGCAGGTGGAAGGTCCTGGGTTTGATGCCTGGCACACACACCCAAAAAAGGTAATAAATTGAATTAAGTTTAGTTTTCTTGATAAGCCAACCAAAGTGTTAACAGAGATTTTTCCTGACGCATCTTATTAGCACTAGCCTTAGACAAGGGCTAATAGTCTGTTCTCTAACGGAGACTCAGAGGTTTCAGATACTACTGAAGTATGGAGAACAACAAGGAGATTGTAACGAAGCAACTTTGAAATCTAACGATTGGCCTGGCAGTTTGTATACAGTCGGTGGGAGGTATGGGCTGAAGGTATAGAAGGAAAAACTAAATGAATCTCAGACTCACCTTCTCCTACTGTCACGACACAGATCACTTCTGATGCCAGATTCATGGGGGGTTTCTCTGCACACCAAGAAAGCAAGCACTTCTGCAGTGGACACCAGCGGGGTGTCCTCTGATCCAGTTCATTTCCGACACTGTCTGCCTGGAGGTAGTGTCAGATCCCAGAGGCTGAGGGCTCAGTCCCCAAGTCTCCCCTCAACTTTATATACTGATAGAACGCCCCTGGTTGTTTTACCCATGCTTCTGACCGGCCAGTATAATTGGAGTTCCCACAAATTCCTCCTTATGTTCTATAAATTTGCTTGAGGGAAACGCTTTTTTTTTTTTTTTTTTTTATTTTAGTTTTTTGAGACAGGGTCTGGCTATGTAGCCCAGGCTGGCCATGAACTCACTGTGTAGCTCAGGCTGTCCTCAAACTCACAGCAAGCCTCCTGCCTCAGCCTCCCGAGTGCTGGGATCACAGGCATGTGCCACCATGCCCAGCAGGGAAACACATTTACCAGTTGATTGTAAAGGATGTTACAAAGGATTCAGAGAAGATGCATAGTCCTCATGGCGGGAAGGGGTAGGGAGCCCTCATCCCCTCTCTGAGAGCTCACCTTCCAGGAGTCTCTGGCTGGCTGTCCATAAATTCATCAAAACCTGTTCTTTTGGCACTTTTTAGAGACTTCATTGTATAGGTGGGATTGAAGCATGGACAAACGTGTGGAAATGCGACTGGGCAGAAAAGGTCTGATCTCATGCTAGTGCACAAAGTGAGGAAACACTGAAGATCTGTCTGTGCAGATTCTTGTTAACCTCCGTGCAGTCTTCCTTCCTCCCAGGTATGGAGCAGGACTCTTCTGAACCAAGGATCTTAAGATCTACTATCAGACAATTTCTTTAACGACTTGCTCCAAGACAGAAAGGTTGGGGGAGATTAGTTTCTATGACCCTGCCTTGGGGAACAGAAATACTAGTTTCTGTGGCCTACTTTAGGGAGGGAGCCATGGACAAAACCTATATCATTGTATCACTTATGACATTCTGTAAAGTGAGGCCTATTAACAAAAGAGAATAATTGAACCAAAATTCAACCACTTTCAAAGAGAATTTAACAGTGTAGAGTGCTTGCAGCAGTTAAAAAATTAAAATTAATTTAAAAAAGTCAAAATGCAGGTCGCTCACAGTTTAAAGGGAAATAATAAATAGTGTGGCCCTGCCCCCGTGCCCAGATTCAAATTCCTGCACGGTTAGTAAGCTCCGGGGACAACTGTTGGGAACAGTCGCACAAGCCTCCCTCCTCTCCAAAGTGGGGCTGCCAGTGGCACCTTCCCCCAGGGCTCTCTAGACCAGGAGTAATTGACTTGCTGCTGCAAGCCCACAAAACCCTTGGAGAGTTGGGGCGCTCACTCCCTGGGAACTGCTGCTCTCCTGCTCCCTGCCTCCCTCCCTCCTCTTTATGGAGCATCCACTCTGTGCCAGGCCTGTGCAGGGCACCGGGGATGATAAAATGAGCCACACACCATCCCAGTCTGGGGATGGCTGTTGTCCAGCAAGAAGAGGACACATAAGAAAATGACCCCAGCACTCAGGAAGTCAGGAATGGGGCAGGAGGAGCCACCCATCTCAGGTGGGAAGACAGAAGAGGGGAGGGCGGAGGTGGGTACTTTTTAAGGATATTTCTCCACAGCAGCCCTCGCCACCTAGCTCTGCCTGGTCTCTGGGCTCATCCCCTGCCCACTCCTGCTTCTCGGGCAAAATCCAGGTAATCCAGAAAAGGCAGAGGGACTCCCGTTTCTTAATCCCACATACAGCCAGTATTTCACAGCGGGAGGGCTTAATGAATAAACAGCTAGGAAACAATAACCAGGTAAAACTTTATAAATACCAAAATATATACAGCAAATACATATTATACATATACAGTTATTCCTTAGTATCATGGGGGATGGGCTCCAGGACCTCCACAGACAGGAAAGTCCATGGATGTGCAAGTCCTTCATATAAAATGGTATAGTATTTGCATAAAACCTACACACATCCACCTGTATACGTTAAATCATCTCTAGATGACTTATACTCCTAATACAATGTAAATGCTGTATAAATCATTGTTACGTGTACTCTTTAGGGAATAATGGCAAGGAAAAAAATCTGTGCAAGTTCAGTGCAAGTGCAACATTTTTCCAAATATTTTTAATTTGTGGTTGGTTGAATCCACACAGCAGAACCTGTGCATATGGAGGCAACTGTATATAAATATAAAGTACAAAAGAGAAGCATAAAGCAAGAGTTAGGGAGTGCATGGTATGAAGTGGGGGCAGGGATGGTTCAACTCTAAGTAACAGACTCCAGGAAGGCCTCCTTGAGAAGGTGACATGTGAGAGGGAAGGAGGGACGGAAGAGAACTGTGGATTATCTGTGGGGAGAACATTCCAGGCAGACTCCTTAACACTAGAATAACCTTGGATGAACAAGAAACAGCAAAGAAGCATCCAGCTTAGAAATGAAGAGATAAAGCCATCATTATTCTCCTATGACATGATCTAATATGTAGAAAGTCCTCAATAATCTGGAACAATATACTGTTAAAACTACGAATAAGCAAGTCTAGCAAGGACACAGATTGTAAGATCAGTGTACAGAATGCAATTTTATTTCTATAGGCCAGCAATGAACAATCTGAAAATGAAATTAAGACTACAATTCCATTCATAATGGCATAAAAATAGTAAAATACTTAGTAATACATCTGACAGAAGAAGTATATAGATTGCATAAAATATTACAAAACTTTACTAAGGGAAAAAAATCTACACAAAATGACATTCCATGTTCTTGGATTGGAAGACTTAATAACACTAAGAAGGCAAGCCTCTTCAAATTGGTCTGTAGATTCAACACAATTCCCATCAATTTTTCAACAAGCACTTACTTTTTTTTCAGAAATTGACAAGTTGATCCTAAAATATATATGGAAATTAAAACACCTCAAATAGCCAAAACTCGCTATAAACCTACAGTTGCCAAGACAGTGTATGGTACTGGCAAAGAACAGACATACAGATCAATAGAACAGAATCAGGAGTCCAGAAATAAGCCTTTATACTTATGATCAACTGATTTTTTTTTTTTTTGTGGTGCCAGGGATCGAACTCAGGAACTTGTGCTTGCTAGGCAAGCACTCTTAACCACTGAGCTAAATCCCCAGGCCCCAAATGATTTTTTTTAACGAATGTGCAAAGATAATTCACTGAGGGAAAGGACAGTCTGTTTAACAAATAGTGTTAGAATACTTGGCTGTCCACCCACACAGGAAAAAAAAAAAAAGAACGTAGACCCTTACTCCACACCATACACCAAAATTAGCTCAAAATGAATCAATGACTTAAAAGCTAAAACAACAAAACTCCTAGAAGAATACATGGCGAGAGTTTTCTTCAAAACCTTGGGCTAGGCGTAGATTTCTCAGGTACAGCACCATGATTTATGAAAGAAAAAAAGATTCAAAACTTTTGACCTTAAAAAACCACCATTGTTGGGGTTGGGGATGTAGTTCAGTGGTTAGAGTGTTTGCCTAGCAAGCACAAGGTCCTGAGTTCGATCTTCAGCATCCAAGAAAAGAAAACAAACCACCATTGTATGTGTGTTAACTCCCTTGATTGTGGTCATCATTTCACAATTTATACTTATATCAAATCTTTGCATTATACACTTTGTGCTTATATAATTTTATTCATCAGTTAAAACTTAATGAAGCTGAGGATGAGTGGGGCCATTAAGAAAATGAAAAGATAAGAAACAGAGTAGGAAAAAATATTTGCAAAAACAAATTTTTTTGGTCTTGCTCTGAGATAGGGTCTCACTATGTAGTTCAGACTATACTTGAACTCACTATGTAGCTGAGGCTGGCCTTGAACTCACAGTGATCCTCCTGCCTCAGCCTCCCAAGTCCTGGGAGTACAGGCATATGCCACCATGCCCAGCTGCAAAACCAAATTTCATCACAGACTTAGATTTACATCCAGTATTTGCAAAGAGCTTCAGTGATAAGAAGACAAACAACCCAACCAAAAGGTGAACAAGAGCCACGCGCAGATATTTCTCCAAAGAAGATATACGAAGTAGCAAACAAACACGTAAACAGGTGTTCAACATCACTAGCCATTAGGGAAATATGGATTAAAACCACAATGAGCTGCTACTTCACACCCACAAAATGACTATAATCAAAAGACAAATAATAACAAATCCTGGTTATGCTGAGGAGAAACAGCTCTCATATATTGCAGGTGGGAATATAAAATGGTGTAGCCTTTTTGGAAAACAATTTAAAAAGTTAAATATAAAATTACCATATGACCTAGCAATTCCACTTCTGTTTACTAAAGAGAAATGAAAACTGAAAATATATCTACATGAAACTTGTAAGTCAGTGTTCATTTCGGCATTATTTATAATAGCCCCAAACTGGAAACATCTTAAAGGTCCATCCATTGACAAATGACTAGGCAAAATGTGGTCTATCCATACATTAGGACACTATTCAACAATAAAAGGAAAGATACCAGTGATATATACTACAATATGGATGATAAACAAAGGAAGAGAGACCCAAGAGACTGCATATCATATGATTCCATTTATTTACCAGAAAAGGCAAATTTAGGGAGAGAGTAAATGGATTAGAGTTGCCTGGGGCTGGGGTGGGAATGCTGAATTGTGTACACAAATAGCATGAATTTTAGAATATTTAAAATGTACCATGTTTTTTACAAATGATTCAATTCAAGGTTCAGTTTTTATAGTAATGCCTTATTTTTTCTGCCCGTTCATAATTATGCTTGAGAATATTTACATTATTAGTGGAACTTAATCTAAGAGAAATTCAGTATTTTTGCATCTCAATTTTGGTTATTAACTAAAAAGATGGTCAAAATAATTATGATCAAAAATACTGTCAAAAAGTTATAAGTAAATGCTTGATGTTAGTACGATTTTTGGCTACAAGAAAAAAACCTCTGGTTTAATTCAGGCCTTTGGTATGCTTCTTCTGCAGCTGATTTTTAGCAAAGTTTTCTGTGTTCCGTGAATGGAGTTGCGAGGACAGGGGTTTATATTAATTCCAACAGGAGCACACAAGCAGGCAGGTTCCACAGCTTCCCAGTGTTTTTGAGGCCCATAGGTTAAGTCCAAGCATTTAGCCAACATTCCACTATAAAAACCCACAGGGGATAAAGGTCGAAGGCAAACTGGGAATTTAAGAAACAAACAAGGCCATAAATCGCTCTTTCAGGCCATAGCTACCTGGAAATTTCTTCCTTTTTCCCTGTGGCTTTAGACAAGCCCAGAGCCTGGTTTGCTGGGCCAATGCCAGGCACAGTGCTGCAGAGGCCAAGAGCTCAAGGTTCAGCTTGAGATTCAGTTTGCACCTGATCCAGGAGACCTTCCTTGCTTATGACAGGCTGGGAGGGCTGCCACCTCTTTTGGCGTAAAGCGCCGGTCACTTTGTGTGGTGATTTCACAGCACATCCCACCACATAGGACCTGTGTGGTTTCTATGTTGGTCTCTCTGCCTGGGAGTAAATAGTCCTCATTTAAGAACAAAGTCCAAGCCAAATGAGACTTCATAAAGGCTGGCTAGGTTAATGGGTCACTGTGACTGGCAGGCCAGCGCCAAGCAGAAAGAGGATTCCGCTTCTGGATTTTATTTCACTAGTGAGGTCTTTGATTGAGACCTATATTCATGTGAGTTCAAGAAACAAGAAAGAGCACAGCAAAAGTACAATATACTTAATATAATGTGATTGTAAACTGTAAGAAAGTTATGGGCAAGAGGAAGAAAAGCCCACTTACGTGTGCGTGAAGAGAGCTAATAATCTCCTCTTTCTTGGAAAAGTCTAGCAGAGAATAGAAAGTAAGAAGGGAGAAAATATAGGTGAGTGGAAATCTTGGCTGGAAAATCCGATGCATCTGGATGATAATAACATGTTCTATGAAAAAGAGAGGAGGGAGAAAGGGATGGAAAGAGAGTGAAAGGCCACTACGGCCAGAGCAGAATGCAGAGAGCTCTGGGACTGGACCCTGGGGGTTGGGGGCAGTGAGAGAATGGGGGTTCCCCTCTGACGGGAACCACAGCCCTGAGGCTGCGAGCAGAGTAGACCCGATTACTGCCAGAGTCACAGGACTCGTTTCTTCAGAGTGTGAGACGAGGTCACAGAGCAACGTCTTCTGCACTGAGCCCACTAATCAGCTTCGTGATTGCCATTTTACCCCTTACCACCCTGGAGCCCAGGGGCTAAGTGCTTCTCCAGGCCGCAGCCGTCTTTCCAGTGGCCTGTGGGAGTCAGGCTAAGCAAGTCCCTGCCTGGAGTCTGCTCCTGGCCTCAGGAGTGCCAGGCAGCCGAGGACAGAGTCCGCAGTAACATGCCACCCCCCACCTTAGTTGCCCTGGCTGCTGAATCTGTTCTCTGTCTGGGGACAGAGGAGCAGCGGCGACACTCTGCCTGAGTCCCTTGGGCCTCTGGAGGAACAGAGCCTTGCAGTCTGAGCCCGGTACTGAGCTGCGGCCTCACGGTCTGCAGGGATTCAGGCTTCTGTGCAAGGCAGGTACTTGTTGACGCTCGTCACAGGCCATGCCATCCTGGACCAGAGGGATACAGGGTGAGTGAGACACACCGCTCCAGACCACAGACACACATGCACACACACACAGACACAGATACACAGATAACCAACAAGACAAACACAGAAACACACAGACACACATAAATACGCATGGACATGCACCAATACGGACACACACAGACAAAAGCACAAATACACACAGATGCAGTCACTTAGCACACACACATAGATACTCACAGACATCGCCAGACACACATATATACAGATACACACAGTGATACACGATATACACATACAGACACACAAATTTACACCTACAAACATAGACACACACAGAAACACATAGAGACACAAACACATAAGCCCAGACACACACACACACACACACACACACACACACACACACACAGACACTACTCAATTGTCAAATACTGCATTCCAGAATGGGGTGTGTGTTTATAGAATTCTTTCTGTAGAAATGAACAGAGTGGTGATGCTGGGCGGTCTTGATCAAGGAGATACTGGGCAGGCTTCTCACCAGGCAGGCCATCGCTGGGTCCCTGGATATAGTGTCTTCCTGTCCTTTACTGGCAGCCTTCTTTGAGAACAGAAGGGAACTTCAAGCCCTTGCAGCTCCCCATCTGGCATCGTAATCTTCCTCAGGACAAAGAGAGGCACTGTGACATTATGATTACAATAAAGGGTTGTGTCCCTAGTCCCCTGTCCCCCATTTTCCCAGATAGACAGCAGCATTGTGAAACCCTTGCAGCATTCGCTTCTACCCAGGTCCCCATGCAGGGGCGGATCCTACTCCCAGCAGCTAAGAGAAGCCCAGAACAGGATTGTTGGCCCCAGCTACTCCTAGGATCTAGAGAAAAGCCTTCATGGAGTCCCACCTCCAGAGTTTATGATGCAACTCTCCTAGAAGCGGTCTGGCCTTCAGGCTTTTAAAATCTTCCCAAAGGTTCCACTGGAACTGCTTATCCCAAGTATTATCTTAAATGTCCAACACATATTGTTGAGAGGAAAAAGCAAGTTGGTATCTACACAGGGCTTGGCACATAGTAGATGTTCAATATCCTTTTGTTGAGAGAGTCAAGCACAGGGTGTTAGCTCGCCTACATTTTATCTTCTTTTTTTTGTTGGGGGAGGTTCTGAGGATTGAATTCAGATCCTTACCCTTGCTAGGCAAGCAATCTACCACTGAGCTAAATCCCCAACCTTCCCCTGCTTTCTAAAAAAGAAGTTGGTGTGTGTATGTATAGGAGAGAGCTGACGAGGTCCCCAGCTGGGCACACACCAGGTATAGAGGGGGGATGGGACTGAGGGGACCTTATACTTTCCCATGTGTAGACTTCTCTGGCGTTGGTAGCTTTTACTCCCAGCACATGTTTTTTCGCTGTGGGGTGTGCTGGGAATCAAACTTAGAGCCTCATGCTTGCTATGCAAGCGCTCTACCACTGAGCTAAATCCCCAATCCCGCACATGTCATTTTTAAAATTAATAATAATGCAAATGATTTGCCAGCTGTTCAAGAACCCACGCATCAAATGTCTTTCACTTCCTTTTTCTTTACCTATTCAAGGCACAGGAAACGCCCATAAATAGTCTCAAAAAAAAAAAAAAGGCCCAAGTGGGAGCCTACTTGGGGAGTTGAAGCCTGTGGGGGCTGAGTTGCTGGGCCAAGCCCTCCAAAACCACTTCAAAAGTCCCTGGGCCCCTTCCAGGCCTAGCAGCCTGGACCCCAAAGTGGGTGGGGGTAACTGAGAAGCTGGGACTTACCAGGACAGGCCCTGAGCGGTGGGGTTCGGTGGGTGGGGGAGGGGTGTCTTGGCTTCCCAAGCCAGCTGGTCTTGGCATTCCACAAGGTCCTGGTCACAGGGATAAGTCATCCTGGTGACCTCACCCGGACACAGCCACTAGGCCCTGCCTCTGAGTATTTCAGAGAGCTCCAGGCAGCAGGGTGCAGATGGATTACCAAGGGCTTCTTTATCGCAAAGGCCACACGGGGATCTGGGAGGGCCATATCGGGATTCTCATGCTGCCAGTGGTGACACTGAGGCCAAGCTCAAGATCCCTGAGTGCCGGAACTAAGCGACTCGGGACCCTGAATTTGAAGACCCCACAACATCCAGGGGCTCTGTCCCCAACCCACACCGTCCCTGGGTCTCTATCCCTGCAGTCCCTGCTAGATGCAGAGCAGGGAGTCTCCTGAGAATGTAGCCCCAGAAATGTCAGCTACAGGAAGCACTGAGATCCCACCCTGGCCTGAGGCTTCCTGGAACAGGCCCAGCACCTGCTCCCACCTAGAAGCGGACGAGCAGCCAGGACAGGAACACTCGCTCCAGGCCAGGTGCTCAGGGAAAGTCAGGCCTCAACCACCCTCAGGGCGGCAGCATGATTATTTCCTGGTTTCAGATAAGAACATCAGGGCTCAGAGCCATATCATCAAATGACCAGGGTCCCCGCAAAAGGGGCAAAGCCAAGTGCCATGACCCCGAAATGCAGACCCCACAGAACTTCCAGCACACCTGAAAGTGTAGGGGGCTGAAGACTTTCTTCCCAGCCTGAGTCACCTCCCCTCTGGGCCTCAGTCTTGGCCATGCCCCTGGGAAGGCCAGGCCAGGCAGGCCCAGAGAAGAATCTGGAAGGAGGAGAACCACAGCAGGCCCTCTAGATTTCATAAATGAACTGAGTCAAGCTGGGCTGGAGGCTGGGGCTTTTCAATAGTCAACTCTGGGCCAGGAGCCAGGCTGACCTCTAGTCCTCTTGTCCCTGAAGCCAGGACAAGTATGTCCCTTCCCACCTCCCTCTTTCTTAGAAGTCTTCCTGGCCTAGTACTTCCTGAGGTTTCTGCCACAGTGCCCGCAACCTTTTTAACCCCTCACCTCCCATTCCTCAAGCACTGACTCAAACCCCAGAGGGGAAAGGTCATGGGACGGCAGGGGCCTCAGGGTTCAAGGGGAAGAGCACAGGCATAAGGGGCCCTGGAGGCCCAGTTTCAGTCCAGTCTCTTACCCAGCGCCCTTAGATAAGGCACTTAGTCCCTTGGAATCTCAGTTTCTTCCAGTGTCAAGTGGAACTGACCAGAGCAACAATTTTGAAGGCCACGATCTTACTCCTAGCCTCACTGTTCTGATGGGAAAACTGAGGCCCAGTGAGGGGCGAAGGCTGACCATGGTGACCAACAAGCATAAAGGAGGAACCAGAATCCCTGACTTGGACCCCAGCCATATCCCTCTCCTGGCTGAGCATCCCAACTGAGGCTAATCTGCCTACCTCCAGCGCCCAAGAGGGGACAGACTGTGGATAGGCTGATTCCTTTTCACTCAGGGCCGCCTGCCCAGTGATTGCCAGCACCAAGCCCAATCTTACCACCTCTGCAGGCCCCGGGAAGCTCAGGCCTGGGCATATAGTATGGCTTGAAAATGAGCCCCTGCTAAGTGCTAGGCCCAGGACACGGGGCAGTACACCAGGAGAACATGAGGCCACAGAAGTGACACCATGTGGATCAGTGAGGAGAGTGACACGGGCAAGAGGAACTGGGACAGCGGACCAGTGTGGAACATCACAGGCTCTGAGACACACTGTCCAGGTTCAGGTTCTAGTCCCACCATGGACTAACTGTGTGGCCTTGAGAAAGCTCCTTAGCCTCTCTGTGCCTCAGTTTGCTGGGGTCATGGAGAGCCCACTACACAAGTTTGTCATGAGAATTGTTAGTGAGATGTGTGTGCTTGACACTCTACAGTCAGTGTTCTTCAAATACTGGCCATTGTTACTTCTAGAATAGTTTTCTCGGAGCCATACACTTGCACATATAAGCGCATGGGTTCCCAGATAGCTGCATTGCTTCCCACAGCAGAGCTGTCCCCTCGACTCACAGGGGCCAGGCCTTCCGAAAGGCTGTGGCATTTCCCTACCGCTGCTATTGATTCCCTCCAGATACATCTGGATGACTTCAACCAGGCTGAAGCCCTTCATTCCAGCCCGGAGTGGTCACGTAGCAGTTCCTAGGGAGAAGGGAAGGCCCAGGAGTGTCTGCATTCTAAATGGCCCCGGTCTGCTGGGTGAAGAAGGGTGCCTACCATCTTGGATGGAGGAATAGGAGCTTCAATTCAGCTGCCCTCAGGCCAGGTCTTTCTCCCCTCTGGGCCTCCACGTGCCCCTTGGTAATATAAAGAAATGATCTAAAACAAGATTCTGATCTCCACAGTCTGTTTGATGGCTCAGACTCTGTGGTTCTATTTTCGAGTTAACAGCATCATTGTCCTCACAACGGCAAGCATTTATTGAACACCTGCTATACACCAGTGACTAACCTCAGTGACCTCTACCACAGTAACTCTCAGCCACTAAATGCCACAAACCCCGTCCCTGGGCACGTTACCGATCCTCCCACTGGAGCCTCACATTCACCTTCTGGGTGGGTGCCATAGTCGCCTCACCCTACGGATGAGCTAACAGGTGCCACCTGATGAGATGACCTCATGTGGCTGGTCAGTGGCCAGTCTGAACCCAAAACCATTAAGCCATGCCCAAGTGCCTCAAGCCCTGTGAGGCTAGAATTATTATCTCTATTGTACTGATTTTAAAAAAAACCAACCTGTGACCCAGAGAGGGGAAGTGACTCAGCCCACATCAGTCACCCTGTTTAAGATGATAGCCCCCAAGGATATCCTGCCTCCACTCTCTACTCTCCTTCTCGTGTGCATATGTGTGTGTGTGTGTGTGTGTGTGTGTGTGTCTTTGTGTGTGTGTGTGGTACTAGGGATTGTACCCAGGGCCTTTACACTGAGCTACATCTCTTGCACCCTCATTTTTCTCAGGGTCTCCCTAAGTCACTAAATTGCCAGGCTTGGCTAGAACTTGCAGTCCAAGCATGTGCCGTTGCATTGGGCTATCCCCATTGTCTCAGCCCAGGCTTCAGAAAAATGTGCTCATGCTCTGTGACTCTCCATTGCTACCCAGAATTTCTGTTTGGTCACTCTGGGCAGACAGCTGGGCCTACCTTCCAGATAAGCAGAGCCCTCCTGAAAGAACAAAAGCACAAGGACCACCCACCCCTGCCCCACCCCATTGACTGGTGCCTCATTGAGGCCTGGGGAGGTGACTAGTCCCACAGGAGCATTCTCCTCTTGGCTGCCTCTGACAGTGTTGCCAACCCCACAAGATGATTCTGTGGATGACGAAGTTGAGGTCCTGAATCTGATCCCATCAGGGAAGCACTGACTGGTGCCTTGGGCAAATCCTATTATTGAGGGTACATTTTAAAATTCCAGCAGGACGTAGAATTGTGGGTTGTTTTTCCACTTTTAGGTAAGGAATTTGGATTGCAAGCAATGGGCCCCACCTTCAGCCTGGAAGAAAAAGAGGTCGTGGCGAGGGATGCAGCTAGGGCCTTGACCAAGAAGCCTGTTCCCTTCCGGTGGCCTCCATGGGATGCTGAGTTACTTCCTCTTCTCAGTCCTCCCTTTAGGTACTTACCTTGTTTCCCCCAGAGCAAAGAAAAAGGAAGCTGCTGTTTGCTTTAGTGAAGGCCCAGGCAAAATGAAAATCGGACCCTGAAAGGAGGCTGGTGACTCATTCCCCGACCCAGGGATGAGGCCAGCTAGGGCAGAGGCTGTCTTGGGAAGACCTGGGCTTTTGTTCCTTTGGGGACTAAAATGAATCACTCATCTCATTAAGTCACACTGGCCAGTCCCAAACTTTCCCAGATAGAGCCAACTCTAGCACTGATATGAGATGGGCCCCTGCAGCGGGCATGAAGGGGGAAAGGGCAGAGCTTTCTCCTCCCCGCGCCCCCTCAGCTGGGCCCTGAGAAGAAGGCAGATGGGACCAGTCCTCCTCAGGCAAAGTAGAAGCTGGAAGCAGGAGAGGGAGGCTGGCACAGCATTCCTAAGGAGATCAGCTGGGATTGGGGGTAATCACTCAGCCACTGCAGTAGTGCCGTGGGGGTCACCACGAAACCTGTCCAATTGTCTGCTTACTTCTTCAGACACTGGGTCAGCAGGCACTGAGTGGACTCTGCTGGGTGCCTGTTGTGCAGCACATGCTGCCTTCTCCGGGCCCATTTCAAGGTTGAGGAAACCAAGGCTCTGGCCTGGGGCACCCAGCCTGGGATCCACCCCCAGCCGTCTCACCCCAGAGACTTGCTTCTTTTACTGCCTTGCCTACAGACACCTGGACTCCCTCAGCAGGCCCATTCCACACATCACCACCTGAACTGGTCAAGAGAAACCTAGAAAGCTCACACCCTGAGTAATTTCAGAGGAGGAGCCTGCTACAACCGGCAGCAATATGTCGGCCCAATTCTCGGGCCTCCGCATCCCAGAAGCCAGATGTGTGAGTCTGCCATCACTCAGCCAGCCCGAGGCCGTCCAGGCTGCGCTCCACTGGCTGGCGACCCCCGTGCCTCCCCGCTCCCTCCTGCTCCCTTTCCTCTGCACGGAGACTCAGTGGTCCTGGCAGCTGCTCCTCGGCATCTGGCGGAACATTCTGCCCCAAAGCTGGGCTCCTCTCTCTCTCTCCAGGGAGAGCTAGTGACTCATACTTCCATTTTCAGCACAAGGCTGGGCATTGGAGCATTCCATGGTCACCAAGACTGGACATAGGGCGCTGGGATTGAGGACATGAGCCGTGGTGCCGGACAGGTGCAAGTCAAACCCTTCCTGTGCTGTTCGTTGACTGGTTTGATTTCAGCAAGCAGCTTACCCTCTCTGATCCCCTTGTGTCAATGGAGAGCATAGTGATTGAGTCTGATATCTTTATTGAAAAAGTCCCTTCCCTTCTGCTAACAGCTCTGAAAAATGAACTGTTCACCTCTCAAGATGAAAAGAAAGAGGAAGTTGATATTAGCTTTTCTAAAATGGATTAGTAATATTTTTGCAGACAGTTCCCAAGTTATGATGATTCTACTTAACATCAACGATAAGAAAAAATGTGGCCAAGCAACCATCCTGGTTTCACTGTCACTGCAGTACGCCCAGCAGTTCCATGAGACAGTCAACACTATTATGAAACAGGTTTTTGTGTTAGATGTTTTTTGCCAAGCAGTAGGCCAATGTAAGTGCTCTGAGCACATTTAAGGTAAAGTAGGTTAAGCTATGATGTCCTGTAGGAAAAGTGTATTAAATGCATTTCTGACTTAACAATTTCATTTTTTGATGGCTTTATTGAAATGTAATCCCACTTTTTTTTGGGGGGGTGCTGGGGACCGAACTCAGGGCCTTGTACTTGCCAGACAAGTGCTCTACCACAAAGCTAAATCACCAACTCCTATAATCTCATTTTAAACTGAGGAGAACCTGTGTACCATATACTATGTGCTAGTGATCTATTATTAGGTGCTATTAACAGACTCATTTGGATGAGGAGAAAATGGAGGTCTGGAAAGGTAAAGTTACTTGCCCAAAGTCACACAGGCAGTAAGTGGCACAGCTGAGACTCGCATCCAGCCTGCCTGGCTTCAGTATCCGTGCTCTAGGTCATTATGCTGAGAAAAGGCAATACGACAAAAAAGGTGAAGTCCAGAGCATAACGCTGGGCCCTAGTGAATGCCAAGTAAATGTGTGCTGCTGACATTATTGCCACTACAGCCACTGCTTCGCCATGACAATGCCTGAGTCTCACCCTTGCCCATGGGAACTCTCTGCCCTCCTAGCCAAACCCAACAGTCAAAAACCTCCAGGGGGCTGGGGATTTAGCTCAGTGGTTAGAGTGCTTGCCTAGCAAGTACAAGGCCTTGAGTTCCATCCGGCATCCCCCCTCAAAAAAAAAAAAAAAACTTCCTGAGTTTGAGCAGTTAGTGGGTGCACCCCAAACGTGAGGGTCCCTTGCATGCCCAGTCGAATGTTCTTGTCCTATGCCCTTGAGCCACTGATTCAATGTACCTGGGTCTCAATTTCCTCATCCCCCTAAATGGGGTGCTCTTCCTTATTCTTAGAGTGGGAACAGAAGAGGAAGTGCTTGGTGTCGACCGAGGCTCTGTAAACATTTGCCCGGAGCAAGGTCGTTGGCTGACCCTGCAGCCCAGGCAGCCTGACCCCAAAGCCAAGTTAAGCACTGGGCACTACTACTTCCCTGACAGGATGCTCTCAAAAGGCAGAGCTTGCAACTTGGACTCCCAACCAAAAAAGCCAAGAAGTATCCAGTAGCAAAAGATTCATCTGAGATGGTCTCTCTGTGAAGTGACAGGTAAAAGGATAGGCGCAGGATTGTCAGGAAAAGACCAAGGAAAAGAAAGCAGGGCCATATACTGATGACGGACAAAACAGAAGTGGAGGCATGAAGCATTAAAATAACCGAGAAGGGGCTCCGGGTGCTCTTCACCTCCATGTGCCACCATCAGTTGGCTTCTTGTCTTTATTACCCTTCCTGCATCCAGGTCTTTCAGCATCACTTCAGGTCTAAAGGACTGTTCTGTTCGTGTCCCTTGAGAGCTGAGCCAGTCTGGGCCAGGCCTCCTTCTCCTGCTTGCATTTCATTCCCTGAGCTTGCTGGCATGGTGACATCCCTCCTGCCTGGTCCTCTTTGACCAGAAAGCACCATGGTCCCCTCCCTTCCCTACTTTCCCAAAGTACTGTACCCAAACTTGCCTGGCCTTTGGGGTACTAGGGAGCCTGCCTCCCACGAATGAGAGGGAGGGTGGGCACCCAGAAGGCTTCCACTTGGTGAAAGCTCACAAAGCCATTTCCAGTACTGGCCTCTGGGTGCAGGGCCTGACCCACAGTAGATATCCATTAACTGTGGGTTGAATAAACCTGACCCAGTCCTTCACCTGAAGGTTTTGTTAGTTCAGCCCTGAAAAACAGTTACGAGGAGTTCTTGTCTGAGAGTATTCCTCCTGAGCTACAGAGATGACTTTCTAAAATTTCCTATAGATTTTCAGTTAGAAAAAAAAAAAGGAAGATAGAGATTTAGCTAATGGTAGAGCACTTGCCTAGCAAGCACAAGGCCCTGAGTTTGATCCCCAGAAGTACCCCCCCAAAAAGAAGATTTTCAGCTAGAAAAACACCCACTGGAATCTTCCAAGACCACAGACCATGACTATCTCTTACTTCATTCAGTGTGCATCACTTGAGATTGCTACGGAGCACTTGGCATTGTAAGAAGTACAAAATCTAAAGCCTTAAGCAGCTGACGCTATAGAAGAAACAGGAAGTCCTCCAGCCACTGGTCAATATCTATGGAACATCATCTGTTTGTTTCCCGATCCTCGTGTATAATGTGACAGGGAACAAAATACTTCACAGAGCTTGCAGTCTATAGGGGCTGACAAATATCAAAACTATAATTACAGCAAGAGCCAGGGACATTGGCATGGATCCTCATGCAAATAGCAACATTTGAAGACACAGTACTTGTTTTGAAGCCCAGCAGGCAGGTTTAGCATCTCAAATTCATCGCTTACTTTGTGTGACCTCAAGCAAGAAATTTAAACTCTCTAAGTCTCAGTTTCATTGTCTGTAAAATGGAAATAATGATTACTTTCTTCCTAGGGTTATTGTGAGAATTCAAGTGACTGGCATGGTAATATTATCATTAGAATAATGATGATGAAACATAATGAATACTAGCTGAATGGGACAGAATGTGGGATGGGAGGGATTACTCCCTCCCGGAACGAGGATAGTATGGATGTGGCTGATTTTTTGGGAGAAGGTGGTTGTTGAGGCTGAGCCTTAAAAGGGGGGTTGGATTTCTATACAAGGAAGTGGCCAAGAGTGAATCAGTTCAAAAGTAGAAAAATGAATGATTCAGAAGGTCATTAAAGTAAAACAAATTTAAAAAATCTAAACCAAATGACTAGGTTCCTTAAAAATAGGACACTGCCTTGCCAAGCAAGCTAAGCAAGCGTTAGTCAGGCGGAGGAGGTGGCTACTGGGAAATTTCACTCAGTTCAGCATTATTGAGAAGTTGTGGGTTCCTGGAGGCTTGCATGGGAGTTGCACAATCCTACGGGGTTAAGGTTACCCAGATGCTGGTATGAGCAGTGAAAGGGAACTGCTTAGGATAGAACTGATATTAGAAACGACAAACACGGGTCCTGTGGCCAGCAATCTCAAGGGAAAGTGACGGAATGTGTTGGAGTCACCTGGGGTGGATCCATCGGCCAGCAAATGTCTGCCCTGGGGAAACCATGACATGAAACATCCAGAAGGCAGGGATGGCGCCCTCCCAGGGTCTGGGTCTGATCCATTCCTTTTGCCCTGGTGTTCTCCCCACACTCACACTGCAGAGATATACCATTTCTCTGTCCAAATGGTGGAACTAGGCGGATGGGGCTCAAATCCCTCCTCTGACACTTGCTTCTCTTCATTCTCCTGGTGTCATGCTCTCCTCTGCTGATTTCTTGCTGGCGTGAGAGTTGAACGGCTCCTGTCTGATGCCTCACCAGAGATTATTAATTCACTTGTGTTCCACTCATGTTTATCAATACCTACAAAGTGACAAGCTTTGTTCTCAGACAAAGACAAAAAATACGACATAAACGCAAGGGGTTGAGGGTATATCAGCACTGGAGATGAAAGGCACTGAACCAAGGAACTGAAAGGGAGAAGCCGCCTTTACGGTGTGCTGTAAAGCCACCTACTATGTGCTGGGTGAGGAGATAGACTCTCAAGATCAAAAAGTAAGGGGTTGGAGATTTAGCTCAAGAGGTAGAGTGTTTGCCTCCTCAAATAAAACAAAAATTTTTAATTTAGCACTAGACCAGACACAGAATAAGTGCTTGATTACGTTATTAAGCACTTTTTTTGTGGCAGGGTCTCACAGTGTAGTCCAAGCTGGCCTTGAACTCACCATCTTCCTACCTCAACCTCCTGAGTGCCCCAGTTAACAGGAGTATGCCACCACACCGGCCATTAAGCACTTCTTTAGCACTTTATTACTGCTCAATTGCCCACGAATTTGCTCCCCAGCTGTTAACCAATCTTCCAAGATGGCCTGCCCGGCTGGAGGCAGGGTCTGGGTTAAGGAGAGATCCAGCCTCACAGGCGAGGCTACGGTGTGGGGCAGGCCAGTTCTCACTTCCTGTTTCACGGGGGCCTGCGCAGCTCCTCTTCCTGGGCCTGCACGTTCTGTTCCCTTCCGCAGACAGAGCCTCGGCTAACGGGAAAGTGGGCTGCACTGTGCCCCGAGTCACCAGCTCGTCCTGACGAGCCGGCCCGGGGATTCCGCAGGCCCCTGGTCTGGCGGGTTTAGAGAAGTAGGGACCGAGTCATCCGTCACAGGCTCTGTGTGGTCACTGCCTGTCAGGACTGCGCAGGGCAGCAGGCGGGGAAAGGGGCAGATTGCGGCAGTGAGCATGAGAACTGGGCACTCGGGACAGTGGGGCTGGCTTCCTGGTCTGTTACCAGAAGATGGTTACATAATCGGTTCGCTCCTGCCTCCGACAGACACAGCCTGAGTGCCGCCTGTGGGCCAGGCCCTGTTTCTTAGCCCTGGAAAGAGCAAGGACAGATACAGCGTTTTTGCTTCAGGGCTTTGACCTGGGGGAAGAATACACACTGAGTGACCCCTTGCATTGAGCGTTTCTGTAGGGCTCTACACCAAGCACTGAGCCACCACTAATCTCACTTAATCCTCTCGATCCCTGTGTGAGACACGTCCTGTTGCTACCCCATTTTACAGATCAGTGTTGTGCTCTAGGAGTCCCTTTCCCTCTCAGCCTCCAGCTCACTGCTTCTTAAAAGACAGTAAATTAGGGTGAGGCTCAAGCAGTGACACCTGGCCTAGCTCTCAGCACTGGGTGACCTAGCTAGTCAGGAATGAGGGGCCTGCATCTTCTGATAACAGCCAGGCCCTGCCCACCAGAGCACAGTCCCAGCTTGGAGAACTGACACATACTGTCAGAGCCTTGGAACAACTTCCTTTCCCAGCATTCCTTAATCATCATTACTCTGGACTCAGGCATTTAATTGCTCATCAGTTTCTCCATTCTTTCATGAATAGAGAATTTCTTTCATTCTTTCTGGGCAAGAGCAGCCTTTGAATAGATTTTATTGTAGGTGAGTCTCCCCTTTCCCCTAGCACCCCCTTTCCCTGTCTGTAACCCCCACTCAATCATGTGAGCCCTGCTGTGCACCAGGTCCTTGGTCAGGATCCCCAGGAAGGCAGAGGAGGCAGTAGCCGAGAGGCGTGCAGGGGTCGGAGAGGGAGCACAGGGGCCCCAGCTGCCCAGAGGGCCTGTTACTTCGCAGGGGTGACAAAAGTACGAACTTCCAGCTGAGTTTGAGTGGCCACAAGAAGTCATCTGGGGTTAGGTTTGTCTGGGCAGAGACATGACTAGACTTACAGCCTTTGGGAGTCCTGGACATGACCAGGGCCAGTAAAGAAATGAAGGTAGTTGAAGGGCAAACTCAGGAAAGGTCTTCAGAGTTGGATGAAAGAGTTTAATTCATTCAACAAATAATTGTTAAGCCATGTTTTGTCCTAGGAACTGTCCTAGCTGTTGGAAACATTACTGGGCAGAAAGGTAACCAAGCTTCTGCCCTCTACGGAGTCTCTGTTCCTGGGCAAGAGGGTTGGAGCCAGACCACACCTGCTCGCAAAAAGGGGTTGTTACCTTTTTAGCACTACTGAAAGCTGTTTGACATCATGTGGGTAGACTGAAATCTGCTGTGGTGCTTGGATTTACACCCCGGAGATTGGTAAACACTATAAAGCATCCGCACCACCACCATCACCCTGTGCCTAAAGGCTGGTTGTTATTGTCAGCACCTTGCTGGGGAGAGACAGACAATAAACAATAGGCAAGTAAGTAAACATGTTGACAGTAGATTGTGTACTAAGGAGAAAGCCAGCAGGGTGCTATATTAGAGCAGGCTGGATGGGGCAGGGAGGCAATCAGGGAAGCCTTCTCAGAAGAAGGGACACCTGAGCTGAGACCTATCTGAAAACAGGCTTTTAAAGAGTCAGGGACAGCATTACGGGCTGAGTTGTGCCCCTGCCCTAAATTCATCTAGTGAAGCTCTGATTCCCAGCACTTCAGGATGTAACTATACTTGGAGACACAGGGCCATGAGAACAGGTCATTACAGTGGGCCCTGACCCAATCTGCGTTGTGTTCTTTTGAGAAGAGGAGATCATTAATTCATTGAGTAATATCACATTTTTAAAAAAGAAGAGTAATCGGCACGTAGAGCAAGGCCAGTGATGCACATGCACAGAGAAGGGACCACATGAGGACCCAGCAGGGAGAGGTCATCTGCAAGCCAAGGAGAGACGCCTTAGTCAAAAGGCCAGCACCTCCATCAGGATTCTAAGTCTCCAGCAGTGTGAGAAGCACATTGTCTTTGCTTCAGTCCCTCACGTTGTGGCTTTCTGTTACAGGAGCCCAAGAATACTAAGATGGTATTCCAAGTGGGCAGTGCAGCAAACAGAGCGTCAAGGCCCTGGGGATGTGGAAAGAGGTCCATGCAGCTGTAGCCCTGCTGGGGAGGACAGGAGCTGCCCGAGAGGTAGGAAGGGCCCGGATCACACTGGAAGTGGTGGGCAGTCAGAAGTTACCTGGTACTTATGCTAAGTGAGGTAGGTGGTGACCCACTGGAGAGAGTGAGGCAGAGAGCAACCATTGAAAGCTCAACAATAATAATGTCTTCGTTAACATGTTATTTGGAGGATCTGATGAGCTGGAGAACATTCCAACTTAATCCACTCTAAATACTGTGAAATGCAATCGAAGCTTGGGGGTGTGATAACAGCAGAGGATCATTCAATTCAGAACAAGAAAACCCAAAGATAGACGGTTTGATGGTTAAAACTGCTCTTCTATCTGTAACAAGAGTCTAGAAATCAACTTCTAGACTCATTTCACTCTGACAAATACTTAGTGAGCCAGCCCTCCTGTGCGGGCTTCTAGATTTTGAGGCTAGTGGAGATTTAAAAATAGCAAACAGAAATCCCTGGAATATCACAGATCATCACAGACTGATGTAGCTGTCCAAGAGATATGGGTAGCAGTGAATTTGAAAATTAGGCTGCAGAACAACATTCTGTGCGTGCAGTGAGAATAGATACTAGGTAGGTAATTATGCGTGTAGGTAGAAAGAAGGAAAAGGAGGAAGAAGGAGGAAAAAAGGAAGGAAGGGAAAGAAAAGAGAGGGAGGGAGAGGAGGAAGGAAGGACAGAAGAAAGTAGGTAGGCAAGTGGTGAACACCTTCCCGAGTTGGAACTTCCCTTTCCTTACCTCCTCTTGAACTGTGGTCAGTCTCAGCATAGCCTGACCGTCTCTCCCCAAACCCCAAATCCAACTGTAAAGTCTTGCCAAGTGTGTGGGTTTTATTTTTTATAACATATGT